>JALXJV020000023.1:16485628-16792485 GCA_024633595.2 Lepomis macrochirus
CTTATTTTGTCACATTTGTCTTCATCAATTTGGAAATGCTTCACTTTTAAAATGGTGGATATATCACATTAAGAATCAATCTCTTTAAAAAATATTGAATTTACTTACCTGTACTCTGCTGGTACTTGCCATCTCAATGGACACTTGTGTGCCCTCTGCCTCAAACTTAAGCAGGTTTGCAAAACCCTGTTGGCCACTGGGCTCTTTCTCTGCTGTCACCACAAAGTGGGGGTAATTAGACAATCCCAACACTTTGGCAAGAGTCAATCGACACGCTCCTGGATACTGATATATCAGTCCATCAAACGTATGATAGGACCTCGGGCCACTTATCCAGCATGTTGCATAGCTGTTTGGTCTGCATCCTCTTTCTCCCTCCTCCACTCTGCATGATTCAAGTGGACCACAACGATGGGAGCTGCATGTCATGGAGCCATAACTGCAGTTACAACGTCTCCCACAGTCTGTGTCTAGTATTACAGTTTCTCCAGAGCGGTAGTAGCGACCCTCAAAGCTGCAGCCGCACTCAGAAAGAGGGACGCAGACCCCAGCACTGAGGATGTAGCCTGAGTTGCAGATGCAGCTCTCATGGGCAGGGAGAGGGCAGTTGTTTGTAGAATTAGGATTGACACATGTAGCTGGGCATCCTGTGCCTTGGGACTCAAAGTGGCTGTTGGCTGGGCAGGGAATTTCTAGAGAAAACAAAATAACCTTGACATCATGGACATTTTACACAAAGGAAATTTTGAAATAATGTTGAAAGACTGACAGACATACCACAGAAGCCTGGTCTCCTCCAGCTTGGCAGCTTTATACCATTCTGTTGACACTGACTTGCATACACGTTAAGGGCTTGGCACAGAATGGGCTGGTACCCTCCTCCAACACACAGATCGTACACACAGTTGTCCACAAAGGTCTGTGGGGGAAGTTGTTGATGGCAAGCAGCAAAAGGACCAGAACTGCTTTGGAGGATACCACAATGAGCAGTATTGCTGTATAAAGCTGTCTGAGCCGCAGTGCAGGCCGCACAGTCCAGACCTGCACACTGTGCCTCACAACCAGGCTCATCGTCCCCTGCTGCTTGCCAACTGTTGGCAAAAACCACATCAGAGCTCACAACCTCGCCTTGTCGGGTTCGAAAGTCGTCCCTAGGATCATTATTGAAGTTTCCACACAGGCCACATGTTGCATTCTGGTAAGTGTACGGCACACTGATCCGGACATAATGGTAGCCATCGTAGGATACCTCTAAGCCAAAGTTGGTACTGATAATAGTAGAAAAACCTGACTGATAAACCTGGACTGTGCCATTGTTGAGATAGATCGGAGTGGCTGCAAAGTTTCCATGAACCTGTAAGCACAATAATAAGCAAAGCCATACGTGTAAAATTATGAAATAAATAAAAAATATTACTGAAAGTGGAGACTGTAGTCATTATTGCTAACCTTAGCCTCACCACGACGTCCCTTGACAAGCTCAATGGTTTCATTATAGACATACACTTTGACCAGTTGTGTCCAAGAGACTCTAGTGCTGCCCCGGTGTTCGTTCTTGCCCTCTACTCGATAGTAGGGCAACCCATGATCACATTGCTCTGAGACAACATAAGTGCAGGTGCCCTGAAAGTCAAACACTTTACCATCAAAGGTATAGTAATGTGGATCACCACTTATGGTGCAGGTGCTTCTCTGCACTGTCTGGCAGGAGAACTGAAAGGCACTTGCTCGGCAGATTTGGGAAAAGGAGCAAGGTTGGCTCTGACACTGAAGGCCTGCTGAGGTACAGGTGCACTTCTGTGCACAGGTACTGTCGCTCCAGAATGAGTCACCCAACTGTACAGGTTTACCTTGAAATAAAGGAAAGGAAATTTCAACCAAAGCTTTAAACCCAACTCACAAACAATGCCACATAAACCATTCGAGAGAGAAAAAAATAATGTAAACAACTGTACATTTTTTGCAATAATGGACAACAAACTGATAATTTATTTTTTTACAACTAATATAATCTTATGCTATTCTATTCAGTCTCGTGTGTATAAGTTTCAGGAGCGGTTAACATCAATGCACATCACTGTAAAGCAGGGTGCATAAATTACCAAGTGCCACTTGCTGTCACCCTCTGGATATGGTCTTACCATTGAAAGTGCAGCCTGTTGGCCCACGGTCTGTCCGGAAGGCCCAGCGACCGGGCACATTGACATTGCTGCTCAGGCGGAAATTTGAGTTACTGCCTGTTGCATTGCTGGAGAATGATCCAGGTATAATGAAATAGTGAGTGGAGTTGATTGTGTCATAGCCAGCCTAGAATATACAGCACACAACATATAGATTTAACATCTGTATGTTAGATTTGTTTTGGACTATTCATATTTGGAAATTGAAATATATATATATATCATAAGTGAATTCACTGTATTCAATTTTAGTAACAAAAATTGAAATACATATATTTAACATACATTCTTAATCAATCACACATCTTTGGTGTTTCTGACCTGAACACTGCGAGTTGTGGAGGCTATTATCCCATAGTTCATCAGCACAAATGAGTACTGGCCATCAGAGATCAAGACTGCTTGGAAAGTTGTTTGCTGAAAATTAAATGATTTAAGGTACTTCATAACATGAGATACATGTATTTTTTTTTCTGTTTTACCATTAAGAACAAGTTAACTTACTGTTCCTGAATTTGGAAAGTAGGCCACCTCATACCATGTTGCAACAAAGACCCAGTTGGCATTAAAGTACAGTCTTGGAAAGTACTCATTAATGTCTCGTGTAGCCTGTTGGAGGATGCTGCCGCTGGTGTACTGGTTGTAGTAGACTTGACCAGTTTCTCTGTTGTCCAAATCTGTCCAGAATGGAGCTATGATGTCTCTGGATCCATGTATTGGAAATATTTGAGGTATGAAACCTCCCCATGGCCTGTCAAATGTAACATGTCCATTCTGGTTGACCTGAAAACAATATATCAGTCAGATATAATGTAATATTCACTATGTCTTCACTCAATCAATACTTTGAATTAAAATTCAACGTCATGACTCTGTTCTGCAATTTCAATTCTCAGTCTACAAACATTTTACTTGTATTTGGACAAAAATAAATTTACATACATAAATCGTTTTATACGTCCTCCCAAAATATACAAAAGATTGTTGCAAGGTTATTAAAGGAGAACTTCCATCATCTGACCGAGAACTTGTATTTCCAGATATTGGGTAGAGGGGTCCTAGGAAGAACAAAATTGTACATTCATTTAAAAAGAGCACTGTAGTTTGCAAATATTCTAGTGTTTAATAGGCTTTTCAGGCAAAAACAATGCTCTTTGTCCCAGGCTACTCAGCAAAACATGAGCTCAAAGTTTTCTCTGTTGTTTTGCTGTTTGGTACTTGCTTCATCTTAATTCCTGACCTGTTCATTTTTTCAGGGTGCAAAGCATGTCTTGGATTTTTAAAAAAATCTTAATATACACAATATTCTTTCATAGAGCGAAACCAGAAACACTGCAACTTTGAAACATGTAAACTCTACTGACAGTTTTGCATAAGTCTAAAATGATCCACTGAGACACAAACGTATCCTATTGAACAGATTTTGAATTTTTACAATGACTCAATATCTAGTTATTTTACATCCTTTTACATTGGACCTAATGGTGATTTAAAGCTATATCAGAAATCACCATCTTCAACCATCATGCCCAAAAAGATACAAATAAATAGTGTAATTAAGCACTAATCAATGAATTTATACTCTAGTCACGTTGGCTAACAGTCACACCAATAATCATACAGTATTAGTATTCATCATGATAATGTTGATGTAATAGTTACTATGACCTAATGAAGTTGGCATGATTGTGTGAATGGCATGCTACTGTGAACGAAATGAAAATCCACATTCACAGACATCTACTTACCTGAAGTCTGGGACTTCACCATGCCTGTAAATATAAAAAAAAAGAAGCAACAATGTAAATAAATGGATATAACTACATACATCTCAGAAAATGTACCAAACGCCAAGGAATTTCAGTAAAGCTTAATCAATTAGATAACTAAAATTACATCTGATTAGAACTACTTACTTATCATCCACAAAAGAAGCACAGACAACATGATGTTGCCTGCCATTCTCCAGGCTATTCAGATCTGCTTACCAACCAGAGTGGACAATTTTATTATGGATTTAATTTTATTATCAGTTATAATACAATATTAAATTATTTTTTTAGAAATATGCATTTGTTAAATAAAGGTCCAAAAAATTTAATATTTACCTGGTGACGCTGTCCTTTTCCGTTATCCATTTGAAACTACAGAGCTAGAACAAAGCTTTATACAGTCAAAGCTGGCACAAACCCAAAAGCCTGTTTTTTTTAAATAGGTCAGTATAACATTTATTTGGCTTCTGCCTTACACTAACCATGCCACATTGTCTAGAGAATAATGAAGATGATCAAATATCAAAAACTGAGATGTAATACTCTACAAAAGGCTTTAGTACATATATTGTTGCAGTGCTATAAAGTCTCAAGATACTGTCCAAGATACCAACAGATAAGATAACACTATTGTGATAAGCCACAAGCTAACTTATGCTGCCAAAGCAATGGCCTAATTCTCTTTGGTGCGACCTGTCCAGTCATTTTTTCACACTTTACATTCATTGTATGTGTTATACACGTTTAAACATGAACAGAGAATATCAACGGCTTAAATCCATAATTCGGGAGAGATTGAAGTATAGCAAATTGGACTTAGATCTACCTCCAATGATAACAAACTTCCTTAAACTCTCCCCAAAACTACTATCTAAAAATACATGTGTTACTATCTAAAACAGATCGTTCAATCTCTCTCCGAGTCTTAAAGTGGGAGACAGATCTATCCATTAGTAAAGACCAAAACTTCTGGATGTAAATATGTTTAAATACTTTTAGAATGACTAAAATCCCACTCTATAACTCATATAGTATAAAACTCTGAAATAAATACACTATACAGGACAAAGGATATTCAGGCTGGGTCTTATGCAGTAAACATTTGCCTGAACTGCTCACGCGACATCATAGTTACATGCCGCTGGGGCGTGCTGCTGGGGTTGGTGCTGCGCTGTTGCAGTATCCCACTCTCACTACTACTAACAACTACATTCCCTGACAGGATTATGCACACATGCACATCCACACGCATATACACATTGTCCACACATAAACCCTCCCCGTTGTCTTGCAGGTGCCATCACTTTCTGCAATGAAAAAGAATACAAAGGAGTTAATTAAAACTTCCTTGCTAAAGTAATGTCTGTCTGGCACAACATGGTATTCAGTTCCTCATACTGCATTTCAAGCTGCTGAGTGGGACAGGTTCATTAAAAAATCAAAAACGAAACCATGTCTCTAGGCACACCCAAGAAGGCCAAAAGCAAGACACCAAGAGTTTCCCATGTGTGAGAGAGAGGAGAAGGAAGGCCAGAGTCCAGGTCAGACAAAACAGAAACAAGCTCCCAAAGATCAAAAACAGCCCAGTCTGAATAGGACAGAAACGGGACTCATGGCTGGATAGCCAGAGGGCAAACAAGGGGGGCAAGGCCAAGAAACTTAGGAAGCCAGCTAAGCAAACAATTCCAAGAATATTCACCAATCTGGGATTTGCCAAAATTTTCTTTTCCATTAACTTATAAACAAATTTACAGCGCTTAAGGTCCACAGAATTGAAATCCACATCATAGTCCACTCTACTTCTAATGTCTGCTCGGCCCATATTGGTCGCGTCATACTGTCAGGAAGGCCGAGTGCAGGAAAATAGAACTTTAGGGCCCAAAAGTAAGACACAGAGAGTTGCGGGTTAATTGCAGCATTTTTTAAACTGAAGTCAGTAAGACTTACATCATCGGATTCTGTGGCTGGCAAAAGTCCAAACACAATTTAGGTCCACCACATGAGAAGCATCATCCACACAGAAAGAATAATCCAAATAAATCCAGCAGGGTCGAAACACAGTACAGGAGAGACACTCAACGTATGATGACAGCAGAATAAAGAAACCCGGACAGTTTATACAGAAGCTCTATCAGAAGATCTTATCTTAACACATTTATTTTACTGTGACTCATTGTAGGCAGTAGAGCATAGAGTGTTCATTTTTATCTGTTGTCAGCCATGGATACATATACTGCTGTTCATAAAATTAATAGTTGAAATTCATTTTCAGTTTTTGCAAATAATATTACTTTAAGGGTGGCTCCATTTTCTAAAGTGTGTAGTGCTACAGCCTCTTTACATTGCCATGGTGAAAAATACACTGCGTGTGATTGACAGACTGGTGACACTACAGAAATGCCTGTATCCAAAGAAGCTTATAAATCAAGAGCAACTGGACTTGGTGGATACTAGAAGATGTGTCATCCCTCATCCAAGAGACTTCTTCAGTTCTGACTGACTGGTAGGGAAACTCAGCAGTTTAACCTCTGTGGGGTCGTTTGCCAAGATTATTGATACTGCTGGTTCCTGAGTCCACCTGGCTTTAGTAACGACAGTCGTTATGGTTGTTAGAGTCATGCCTGTATAGATATTTATATGACATCATTTGTTAATTGAGTTAGGTTTATGGGTACTGTAAGCCTCACCCTATTTAGCATTTATAAGCACTATATAATATAAAGAACATTGGTTTATATGATCAAAAACTCCCTGGTATATAATAATTATAGTGATAATCTTTATTTAAACACTTTACAGAGCAGAGTTAGAAAGTGAGTTACATGCAACAATCAAGATTGGTCAGCCCAGAGAATAAAATAGAATAAAATAACAAATAAATGTTTATTTGTTATTTTATTCTATTTTATTCTATTTTTTGAACAGTTGAAACACATTAGAATCATTATTAAATCATTATAAACGGTCAGTTTTACTGGAACACACCAGGAAGGTAAATGAAAATTTTTGCCTATTGCTCAGTAAACCAACAAAGTGAAGGGCCAACAGGGGAGTGTAGCATGTTCTCTCTACCTTTGTCCTGAATCGGAAGTGACATTTGATATTTTTTTTAAATCTTCTTCCTTTAACTGACCCAAGAAATTTAATCCAAGAAGAACAAAACCTGTAAGGTGACCTGAGCCACAAGCAAAGGTAGATTGGAGGAAGTGCAACATTTTCTAGTTAATCCTAGATTCTATGACCCCAAAAACATGTAAAAAACTTGAAAGAATTAAATTACTTCTACTGGAATCCTCTTTTGTTTTCATCCTCAACTTAATGAGGCAATGTTTGATCAAACACAAAATAATGTTTTAATGTGAATGTTGATGAATAACAGTTTTGTTTATTTTTATCCAATGACTAGAAACGCTTCACACTACTATTGCCTCTGCACATGTGCAGTTTTGCATGTCCGTGTGACTTCCCTGGTCTTGAGGTTGGTAGGAGATTAAGAGCATGCAAAAATTTTCATTATCCTTTGTTTTATTGAAATAACAATTGTGCAACATGCAGAAAACTGCAGCTGTAGAGGCCTAATCTGTACCTGCACCAACTGCAAATAATGTTTTTGAAGTGATGCTACACCACTAGCAGTGACTGCTAGTGATCAAGATCTGGGTTCCGAGAGTCCATTGTCATGTCATCTAGGCCCTCAAATAAAACTGAAAATCTTTTACTGCTGTGCATATCATCGAATAGTTGTATGAGAAAATGTAGATTAAAAGGTAACAGTTGGTACTTCTAGCTCTGCATTATCTTTCCCCTAGAAAATGTTGTTTGTCTTTGATCCAATTATCCAGAATGTCTTAAGTAACCTTCAAAACGTAATTTCTTAATCAGATTCTTTCTGAGAGCAGTGCTTGAAGTGGGGCGGTATGCACCTCATTTTACTCTTTGGCGACCCATTTTCTTGCTTACCGGGACTTTTCCCAAGCTGCCCTCCTCTGCCCTCTCCATATCAGGTTCTCTGGGTGCTACGTGACACTCACCTGCTCCCGTTCTCGCCTGCCTCGTTCCCCTTTCTCAGGGAACAAGGGTTACCTACGTAACCTGAGACGTTCCCCTTCGAGGGGAACTCGAGGGGAATTGCGTCGGTGACGACACTATGGGAACGAGATACCCACTATGCCGCGCCGAAAACCTGTGGGCACAAGTAGAGAGAGAGCGCTCAGGTGCCGGGTGTGGAGAGAAGGTCCAGACTATAAAAACGAATGAAGGTGTGAGGAGTGGCCCAGCTAGCTGCATCACAAACCTCCTGAAGAGATGCTCCAGAGAGGAGAGCCGTGGAGGCTGCCATGCCTCTCGTGGAGTGAGCCCTTACAGCCATAGGTGAAGGCAAGTTGCGCACCTGATAAGCCAGGGAGATAGTCTGAACAACCCAATTGCTGATTGTATGTTTGGAAGCGGGGAACCCAGCCTTGGGGGACCCGAAACACACCAGCAATTGGTCTGCCTTCCTCCACCGGGAGGACCTCAGAGTGTATGCACTCAGTGCTCTGACAGGGCAGAGCAAATGAAGTCTCCCGTCCTCCGCCGTCACATGAGGTGGAGGATGAAATGCCTGCAGTACCACGGGCCCCATCACGTTGGACAGCACCTTGGGAATGTATCCCGGAAAGGTGTGCAGGATGGCCCTCCTATTCCCTGGGGCAAACTCCAGGCATTGAGGAGCAATCGACAAAGCCTGGATGTCCCCCACCCTCCTCAGAGAAGTGATAGCGAGGAGAAAAGCCATCTTCAGGGTCAGGTACTTGGCCTCAGCCGACTCAAGGGGCACGAAGGGGGCCTCAGCCAATGCTTCGAGCACCACTGCCAGGTCCCAGGTGGGAACTCTGGGGCGAGTCGCAGGTCTCATCCTCCAGGTCCCACGGAGGAATCGTTCGACCAATGGAAGCCTTCCCAGAGACCCATCCCTACAAAGGGTGTGGAAAGCTGATATGGCTGCCACATACACCTTGAGGGTGGATGGGGAAAGGCCTGCAGAGAAGCGGTCCTGCAAAAACTCCAGCACCTGAACCACCGGGCAGGTAACTGGGTCCAGCATGCGCTCTCTGCACCATGTGGAGAAAACATTCCATTTGATGCCGTACATCCTCCGTGTGGACGGGGCCCTGGAGCTAAGGAGTGTCTCGACTGCTCCTGACGTTAGGCCCGCCTCTAGGTACTGCGCCCCTTCAAGGGCCAGACCCACTGCCGCCACAGGGCGGGGCAAGGGTAAAGAACCCGGCCCCCTGCCCGGGACAGCAGGTCTCTCCTCAGAGGGAGAGCCAGCAAGTCCGAGAACCACACCCGGGTTGGCCAGAACGGCGCTACTAGAAGTAGTTGAATACCGTCCTGACGGACCCTCTCCAGGATCCCCGAGAGCAAAGCGACTGGGGGAAATGCGTACAGACGTAGCCTCGGCCACGAGTGTACCATGGCGTCCAGCCCTAGTGGGGCCGGGGGTGTCAGGGAAAACCATAGAGGACAGTGCGTAGTCTCTTGAGACGCAAACAGATCCACGTCTATGCGCCTGAACCTTCTGCACAATGACTCCACCACCTCGGGGTGGAGTCTCCATTCCCCGGGCCTCAGCCCCTGTCTTGACAGCAAGTCTGCTCCCTGATTCTGAAGTCCCAGGATGAACATCGCTCTGATAGACAGTAGCCTCTGCCGGGACCACAGGAGGATCTGGTGCGCCAGTCTGCAAAGACGGCGCGAGCGCAGACCCCCCTGGTGATTGAGATAGGCCACCACTGCCGTATTGTCAGACCTGACAAGAACGTGGTGACCCTGGAGTTCGGGCAGGAAGCTCCTCAGAGCCCGAACACGGCCAGCATCTCGACGCAATTGATGTGCTATGACAAATGATGCTCCTGCCAGACCCCCTGCATCGAGCGGTCGCCCATGACCGCGCCCCACCCAGTGAGGGAAGCATCTGTCGAAACGATTACACGGCGACAAGATACCCCTAACTTGGGTCCTTGGGACAAGAACCAAGGCTTCTTCCACTCTGATAGGGCACGAAGACATCTGTGCGTAACGGATGGAACGGATTTCCCCTCGGGGAGAACCCCTTGGTCTTCAACCACCACTGCAGGGCCCTCATGTGCAGTAGACCAGAAGGTATCATGCTGGAAGCTGCTGCCATGAGGCCCAACATCCTCTGGAAGTGTTTCATTGTGGTGGCGTGGCTCAACTTCACTCTCTTCACCGTGGTCAAAATGGACTCGATACGTGCTGGAGACAGATGTGCCTGCATCGTTACTGAGTCCCATACCACCCCTACGAACACAGTTCTTTGGGTGGGCACCAACACACTTTTCTTCACGTTGAGCCTCAGCCCCAAGCGTTGAAGATGAGCGAGAACGACATCTCGATGTCGAAGCACCAACTCTCGAGACTGAGCCAGGATTAGCCAGTCGTCGATGTAGTTGAGTGCTCGGATGCCCTGGAGCCTCAGAGGGGCCAGTGCTGCATCCATGCACTTGGTGAAAGTGCGAGGAGAGAACGCTAGGCCAAAGGGAAGGACCCGATACTGGTATGCCACGCCCCCGAAGGCAAACCTCAGGAACTTCCTGTGGGATGGACGAATGGGGACATGGAAGTACGCATCCTTGAGATCTATGGTGACAAACCAGTCCTCGGACCGGATGTAACTCACAATGGCGGGGGATGGTGAGCATCTTGAACCTGTATCTCCTCAGAAACTGGTTCAGATCTAGGATCGGGCGCAGGCCTCCGTCCTTCTTGGGGACAATGAAGTACCGGCTGTAGAAACCGGACTCGCTGTCCGGCGGGGGAACGACCTCCACCGCCCCCTTTTCCAGCAGCGCGTGAACTTCCTGTCCCAGCACCGGGCGCTGCTCCGGGCGTACCTTGCTGTCTGGACCACCCCATTGAACCTGGGGGGGCGGACTCGGAACTGCAGTCTGTATCCCTTGATGACGGTGCGCAGGACCCAGGGAGATATGTCTGACAAGCTCCGCCAAGCCTCTGCGAAATCCGCCAGCGGGACCAACCCCTCGGGGCTGGTGGCCAGTGGTCGGTGCCTTGTGCCGATCTCGGACAGTCTCCTGAAGTAAGCCGGCAGGAAAAGACCTCCGATGACCTGCAGTCTGGGAGCCGAACCTCTGGCCGACTGTCGCCCCTCGGGGTTGGCAAAATGGTGAAGGTTCGGTGGTGGCTAGCGCGTCCCGAGCACCTCGGCGGCGGGAAAACTGCGCTAGTGGCCACTCTGGAGGGGACCTCAGTCGGCCTCCGGGGCTGAAACACAGAGTCAGGACCTCTTCGCGACTGGATGACGGTCCTCAAGTCCTGTCTGTCGGGCGCATCCCAAGCTGCTCGAGGGGGACCGCGAGAAGCCACACTCTGCTTCCAAAATCTGCCAACGGAACCAGCCCCTCGGGGCTAATGGTCGGTGTCTCATGTGATTTTCAGGTGGACCCCTGAAGCGCCAGAACGGCAGGGAAGAGCCACCGAAGATCCACGGTGAGTGAGTCTGGATGCCGCCTGACTGCAGACCCTCGGAGCATCGGGGCTGGCAGTACGGCGTGGACTCAATGGTGGCAGGTGCGTCCCGAACGTGTAAACGGCGGGATAATGTCACCCGTTGCCATGGCGGAGGGGACCTCGGTCGGCCACCGGGGGG
The DNA here is from genome assembly GCA_024633595.2 of Lepomis macrochirus. Lineage (NCBI taxonomy): Eukaryota > Metazoa > Chordata > Actinopteri > Centrarchiformes > Centrarchidae > Lepomis > Lepomis macrochirus. The sequence goes on from JALXJV020000023.1 coordinate 16,497,253, forward strand.
GGGGGGGGGTGCGCAGGGCCCACGGAGATATGCTCATCATGCTCCGCTGCGCCTCTGCGAAATCACCAGCGGAACCAACCCCTCGGGGCCGGTGGCCGGTGCTTTTTGACGATCTCGGACGGTCTCCTGAAGCGGGCTGCCAGGAAAAAGCCACCAATGAACTGCAGTCTGGGAGCCGACCTTCTGGCCGACTGCCACCCCTCGGGGCCAGCAGAATGGTGAAGGCTCGGTGGTGGCTAGCGCGTCCCGAGCGACTCAACAGCGGGAAAACAGCGCTAGTCCCAGAGCGTCCTCTTCCCGCGGCATCGTTCTGTAGCCGCGGTCCTTGATCCCCGCCGCTTGCTGTACTCCAGCAGCTGGGGAGTAGACAGCTGGGCGGAGAAATGTTATCCCAAGACTTACATATATCATTATGTAAGTCCGGGAGAAAAAAACGGCATGGGGATGCTGAGTGGCTCCTCAGGAAGCAATGATCTAGTTACTACACTGATAATTTTTTACAGTGTACCAGCATTAAGCTTCCTCACAGCCTGTGGCCAATCAAGGATGAGCTTAGCCACAGCCCGGGTCACCACTTCCAGCAGCTCATCATAGTCGGCCGCAGCGCTCTTCTGATGACGTCGGCCCGACACCCGGAAGTCATTCTCCTCCTCCATGACGCTAAACACATCTAGCTCCTCAGAGCCAGAGTGCATTCGCCTCGCCGAACGGAGAAAGCCGAGAACGGGCTCCCGAACGGGAATGAGGGGAGTTGGAGTCAGCAGATGAAGGACGAGAAGGGGCATCAGCCGTCTCGGAATCCTCCAGCAGATCTTGCTGCGATCTCCATGACTGAACCGCCGAGCCGAGATCACGGGGCGTACGCCACGGGGAGAGCGTATCTGGCCGTCCTCAGAGAAGAGAGCCATACGGGACCTCAGTACCCGCATGGGCAGGGCCTCGCAATGGTCACAAACAGCTTCTCGAGAGCTGCCGTGGCATGCAGCAGGCCCAGACAAGCAACACACAGCTCATGAGTGTTAGTCTCCTACCGTGATCAAGCGTGGGCAGGGAGACACACATCTCCGGAACTGGTTCAACTCTGAGGACACACTGCAACTTCCAGGTGGGTACTTCTACTAGCCAGGATGCGGGAGCTTTTCACTAACAACATTAGCCAACGTGCCTGCTGACTAGAAAAAAGCTAATGTACCTATGTGCCGGCGTGCTTATATACGCCTACGGTTACGCCGTCACATGCTACCGTTCTCACTAATCCAATAGGATTGGAGTAGTTTTCATTCGCATTCAGCCCTGCCACGCCTAAAGGCGTTCCCATAGTGACGTCACCGACGCAGTTCGAGTTCCCCTCGAAGGGGAACAGGGATAAATGAGTCTTGGGCGCCTCCCAAGCAGCCGTGTGCTGAATGTAGCTCGTCAATGTCACTTGTCGTGAACTGACCAATCACAGCCTGGATGGGGCGGGACATTTAAAATAATGTAGCCTACTGGCTCCAGACTGGCTCCTATTTGTTTCCACTTCAAGTACTGTCTGAGAGTAATGCTTAATGATCACCATTTCAGTCCAAATAAGAACAGGTTTTGGTTTATTTGACATGAGATATTTTCCTTAGTGTTTCTCTCTGTGCCCTTCTCACTGATTTTCAGTCTCCCCCTTCTGAGCACCAAGCAATATTTGAATCAAATTGATGACAGTTTTGGGGTTGTTGAATCCAGGCTACTGATCAAATCTGATCAAACAACACCCACCACAGTCGTGGGGTCTCATTTATAAAACTGTGCATAGAAACCTCACTAAAAGTGTACTTGCGCCCAAAAGCCAAAAATGGCATGACAAAAAATATTCAGACTTATTGGTCAGTGAAACGCCCCTCATTAATATTAATACATACTGATTGCATTAAGAAACTAAGGCAAATTCTGATAGATAGACTACAAAACGGAACTTAACTCAGTGTGACACGTTTCTTTTGGTGAAGTATGTTGTTTGGTGGGTAAAAATGCACGCAACGCTTGTGCACCGGAGGAAATGGGGCACCTGAGCTCCACTCCTTTATAAGTGATCTGCAGGAACGGGTATTCCTCTTGATTAGTGAAGTCGCTGGCTGGAGGGACATACACGCAAGACGGGATGAGCCAGGCACTAATTTGAATTCCCCCGTTTGAAAAGAGATTAAACCAAATTCATTCTGCTTGTGTGTATAACATTTATTCAGACTATTCAAACATTCCACTCACTTATAAGGCTGCCAATGAGGAAAGAAATATGACTTGTTGTTAATGACAAAAGTAGCACACTGAAAGATTTATTTAATAAAATAGTCTTATATTTTCCTTAACATGTTTTTACAAGCCGCGCATCACCTCCGACGTGTCGTGAACGGTTCGTGATCGTTCGTCTGGCTGGATGAATATTACGCACTACTGCAGCTGGGGGCTCTCTGCAGCACTACACAACTCTTCAGAAATTTCCTTCTCACGGAGAAAAAAATGGCTACATATGATAATATTAATAATTATATTTGTATAATTATAATAATAAGACAAACATGGTACTTTCACAGTCAGCCTAGGCCTACATGCTTGCAGCTATTAACGATTCCCATGAGAATGGGAAAAATAAGTGAGCTCCCCCGAAAGCCGTGGTATAGCCTACTTCGCACACTGGGCTACATGCAGGCACGTGCAGAGGTGGATGCTTGAGCACCTGCCCTTTTGCCCTTTGCTGCCCAAAGTGCCCTTTTTTCAAACGCAAAATTGCCTTCATTTTATTTATTTTAAAAGTTGTAAAGGCCCTTTTGTGAAGGCATGGCCGATCAAACTATCAGTACAATGAATGAATAATTTCGCAGTAAATAAAATTACCCAATTGATGACCTTTCACCTGATGACCTCATCAGTGGCGAGCCCTCCCGTTCAGACACCGTTAGTAGCTAATTCAGCAGCTCTGCCTACAGGACGCCTTCGATTCCGCCGGTAAGAGGGGTTTGCTGCATTGTGCTTGTTGTGGATTGTTGCAAAGAGAGCAGCACAGTTGCTGTGTATGTTGCTGTGTGTCGCCTGTACAAGTGACATCAGCTGTCGGGTAACACGACGACACGTCGACAGCCAACGTTACTTCTACACTATAAACTAAGGTGCTCTGTTCACTTCGTTCTGTTTCGGGGAGAAAAGTTTCACGGGTGTTGAGAGGTCTGATCTTTTCTATGTAATTTGACTAAAATATTTGCTCTTGAACTAGGATTATTAAAAAACTTTGTGCCTTAAAATAAAATTCTGAGCCTATTCCTCCGACTTACAGCCTCCTTCAGCCCTTTAAAAAGATTATCATTCAATTAAGAACAGTATTGAATATATTTTGACAGCAGCAGTAGTGTTTACAACAGAATTGTTAAAACAAACATAGCTGATTTAAAAATATGTTTAACAAATGTGACCATGAAAAGATGTAATGATTGTTAAGTGTTTGGGACTGACTCACTAAGCCAGCTGCACACTTAGAGTTGCAGGTAGAGGAAATAAGATACCATATTCACAAACATTTCATACATTTTTCTGAAATCTAACAGGGCCATTTCTTCTTCACTCTACTTTGATGTCAGGAATATTATAAAAGATTAATGCTAGTTTATTTATTATTTATTAAGATTAGACATATAGTCAATAAAAATCCAAATATATCTCAGATTCACAATGCAATGTATAAAATCATTATCACAATTTTGCACACTGTAGACACACAAGCAAGCAACACAGACACACACACCTCTGTCTGTAGATTTGTTTGTCTCACTTTTACCCCTGCCATGGCCACCCTAATCCTTTCCCCATTAATGTTTCCTTCTCAGATTATTTCCCACACGTTTTAAAATCTGGTTTCTATTTACTCTACCTGCAGCTCTTGGTGTGCAGCTCTGTGAGCATCTCCTTAGCAGTCAGCCTTGGTAGAGGCTGCAGTATTACAGCAGGTCAGTCACTGTGAGTTGGTCTCACAATTGTTTAATCGGCTAATATATATCCTATAGTTGTTTTATTATATCTGTAATCACAGATCACCTCCAGTAGTATCAGCATCAACACAACAACAGCAACAGCTGCATTCATAGCAACCCCTCAACAGCAACTGTTCCCTGTAAGTTATGTCAGCACTCAGTGTTTTAAAGCTAGAGTTGCGAAGTCCCTGTTTCTTTTTCGTCACAGCATTTGCTGATGTATCAATACAGAAGCATGTGTATATGCGTGCCAACAAGGAATACATAACGATATATTTCTTTGTCAATAGTATGAGAAGAGTCCTCTTTAAATCCTTGCTCCATGTGCCCTTTTTATACTTTGAGCACCTGCCCTTCCAAAGGTCTCTGCACGGCCCTGCCCCAGATGAAGCAGATTTGCTGAGTTTGCTTAATAAATGACACTTTTCTTTTCAAACAATATCATTATTGCTGCGTTCATCATGAATGATGATGTGACAAGTTTTTAGGGGATTTTATCACAGTGCGGCTTATAAAAGGACAGTCACGTCTCATTTGGTTGCCCTCAGCCTACACTTTATGTGGCCACAAGATGGCAGTACCGCATTGTCTTGGATAAGTTTGCCTTCGAAACACCGAATGAAGATTCAATTATTTTATGACAAGGTGAAGGAGAGGAGATCTTGTCAACACTGCATATCCTTAAAAAGGGCATGTAAAAAATAAATAAATAAATAAATAATATAAATTATAAATTATTATATATATTATTATAAATAATAACAATAATAATAACAATAATAATAATAATAATAATAATAATAATAATAATAATAATGTTATTATTATTATTATAAACTTTTTGAGGGCTAAGAATTATTCATATGGTCCAGGTTACAATTAGGGTAGGTGTATAGGTGTGGGGTTGGAGTTTGGCTTGTAGTTGTGTTGTGATACATAAGGTGTAGGGGTAAGGGGCTTGGAAATGCATTATGTCAATGAGATGTCCCCACGGAGCTTGTGGAACAAACGTGTGTGTGTGTGTGTGTATGATTGGGTGGGTGGGTGAGAGAAAACGGGAGAGAGAGAGGGCAGAGACAGCAAAACTGACTGTTGAAAATCTGGAGATCTGAGAAAGCCTCCCAGTGTGCATGCTGTGGGTGGAGGCTGCAGAAGGTTTCCCGTCAGTGCAACTGAGTCACTCTCTCAGCGTTTATCGTGGATGTCGCTGTTAAACATGGACTTCCAAAAGTTAACTCGGCCTGAATGAACTTCTGGCGAGAGTGGATGTATCTTCAGACAGGATTTTATGCACTATGGAGATGTTCGCCAGACAGTGCTTTGTTTGGATACTTCTGAAAGGAACCTTTTGTTTGGTAAGTACACAAAATGAACAGTTAGATGCATGTTCCATTAAAAACATACAACACTAACCCTAACCCCATTTACTGAAGAACTTTGTGTTGCCACATACTGAAACTTATGTGACTTCTGCAATTATTTTCAGCCATATGTTCACCACAAGGTTCTAAAATTATTAGTCACTTTCCAGTTTAACATGTCAAAATACACTATTAGCTACTTAAATACATACTGTTTTGGAGTTTAATTTAACAGTATGCATGGATAGTTAAATGATTCTTACAGGCAGTTGCATCAGTAATTTAAAAGAGACCATTCTACAGCATAAGTAATTTTATATTTGGTACATCAGAACAATTTTATGGTAGTACAACTTAGAAAGCAAATCTGAATGCAATATTTTTCATCGGTGTACATAATGTAATTTATGTTTTCATTCTTTCTTTTTAACATTTTGCAAGTTATGGGCTGTAAAATAGATATTTTTAGGGAATTATAACCAAATAACAGATTGTTAATTTCTTTTTCCCCACTCTATTTTACTTATTAATTTACTTCCCGTTGTACTCAGTGTCCACCTTTCTCTCTGATTGTCTATCTAGTTGGTTCTTGGCAACTTCACCTTCAGCAAAAGGTCATCACCTGATCTCAACAGACACCAAGACCTGTCTTCACAGAAAAACTGGGCACCTCAAACTAAGAGTTTGAATCACAACACCAAACTACCCATCAATCCTTTTATTCCTCTTTCGAAGCAGGGACTTCTGGAAATACTTGGAACAAATGCCCAGTCGTCCTCCAACCCATCTTTAAAGTTAAAGCTTCGTCCCATCATGACGTTTAGCTGGGGCGAGTTTTATTCAAACATCAAAACTGTCAAACTGAATTTGCTGATAATGGGCAAGATCGTGGATCACGGGAACGGCTCTCTCAGAGTCTACTTCCGCCACAACTCCACAGGTGTGGGCAATGTATCTGTCAGTCTCGTCCCACCGATGAAAGAGGTGGAGTTTGATCTGGAGCGCCAAAGTGTGGTGAACCCCAAAGACTCAAAAACGTTCAACTGCAGGGTGGACTATGAGAAAACCGAACGCAACAAAAAGGTGATGCTGTGCAACTACGACCCCTCCAAGACGTGCGCTCAGGAGCAGACCCAGAGCCACGTCACCTGGATGTGCTCAAAACCCTTCCAGGTCATCTGCATCTACGTGTCTTTCTACAGCACAGACTACAGACTGGTTCAAAAAGTCTGTCCAGACTATAGCTACCGGAATCCAGGAGCCTACCTGCACACAGGTTAACCAGATGTCGAGCCAAGCACAACAGTGGAGAATAATGTTTCAATAAACCCAGTTTGAGCAACTATGAGCAAGTCCGAGGGACTGTTTTGGAAGTTTTTAAAGTTATTCCAAAGTTTAGCATTTCTCTAGAATATTTTTTTTCCCCAAATAATGTTAAGTCTATGTTTTAGTGCAATAGCTGTATGAGACTGCCACCCAATGCATATAATTAGGGGCATTATTTTCATTCCCAATTGATGTGAATTTTCTTTACAATATTTGGTGTTATGAAATGACAGGAAGTTGTGAAAAATACTCATCACAACCTTCCAGTTACTTGTTTTGTCCAAAACCCAAATATATTTAGCTTACACATCAGATAAACTAAAACACAAAATCCTCACAAATGAGCAACTGGAGCTAGGTAACCTTCTTTTAAAAGACTGATAGAAAATAGAAACAGATTTTTCTATTTGCCAAACGAATAGTCAAGTAGCCTAATCCTTGTAGCTCTATACATAATTCATCCCATAATACTTTGCAGCTAGACAATAGCAAGTGTTTTGGTTTGCACTGGCAGATTTAGGCTTAGCCTATATCATCATCCATTTTTGTAATGATAAAGAAAACAGACTATACACATCTAATCAGGATAAAGCATTTACAACGCTCTCTCCCAGTTTCATGAATAGCTGGAGAAACTGCTGTTAAAAAGAGCACAGAGTGACCGTGAAAGTCCTTTAAAAGGACCATTTAATAGTCCTGCTTTACAAACAAGCTTTAGAACAAGATTTCTACATTTGTGAGTTTTTCCTTAACTGAATTAGTTCTATTTGGTGCGATCAGTGCTTGGTACAAAGCTGAGGGAAGATGTTTTTTAAAGTTTATACCTTGTGTAGCCTATAAATGACAAAATGTACAGATTTAGACCTAAACAGGTTATTAACATTTTAAGTTGACACCATTAGCAACCTATTATTTCAACTGGCTGAGAAAGTACATGGTTTGTTTCACCTATTAAATGATGATACCCATGTACTCATCATATCTGTTGTTATTGCTGTTTCCCACATGTTTAGGTATTGGCTAGGGATGCACTGATCTGGGCTTTGGGTATCAGCCAATGCCGAATACTGATCGGATACCAGTGTAAAATGAAAAGCTGTATTTCTCACTGTGAGATCAGGCAGACTTAACTTTCTAACTTTGTAAAACAAAACGCTGTGTTATCTCTCCTAGCAAAATGTTCTGGGCTACCGGCGCACTGCTAATGCATCGCGTAGTACACCTGTAATTGAATTAAATAGATCAGCCCCATTTAATGCATTGAAATCTAGTGCAGATTTCAATGCATTAAAAACAGCTGTGCACGCAAGGTGACACATAGTTAATCTGTGATAGCAAATCAAACGTGGTTTCCCATTGATTGTGAGAGTGCTGTGCCGAGCCACAAATGGTCCTCTTAAACAGCAACGTGGAAGTGAATAGTGAAAGCCATGTAGGGGTTTGGGGTTTTTGAGTGGTTCAGGAGGCCCAGGAACTTGGCAGCAGCCCTGTGTAACATGCCGAAAATTAAATATATCTGTTACCAAGTTATTGTCAGTTTCAGCTGATAACTGCACTTTCCGCCGGCAAGAAGTATTCAGCTAAAAGTATTAATATCACACTGGAAAAAATACAAGTAAAAGACCTGCATTGAAAATCGTGAAAAATTCTGTAAGTATAATCAGGAAAATGTACTTAAAGTATTAAAAGTAAAAAATACACAATGCAGAAAAATGGCCCCTGTGACTTTTATACTTTTATATATTATATGTTTGGACTATTATTACTCATGCTGTAAGATGGTTGTAGTACAAGTACTACAAATCTGTCAAAAGTACCGTACTGAGTAAACTGGCTTAGTTGCATTCCACCACTGCACTCACTGCATTGGTAAGTAACCTTTTCTACACGGTAAATGGATGTTGAATGAACCAGACACACTGCTTCTAACTAGATTATGTGGGTGACAGAGGCGATGCCCTGACCGCATGGCTGATGGCGCCTCGGACCAACACTCACACACCTCACTGATCATTGTCGTGTACATGCCCTCAGAGGGCCCCGGGTCGGCATAAAGTTCCTGTTAACAGCTGCAATTACAAATCAGCCAGTTCTGAGCTTCAGCTGATTCGCTGCAAATGGTGCTTCTTTTATTAACTCTTTCAACACGTCCTCCAACTGAAGGCTCGTTTAAGCATATACAAAATGTACAATAAATAGTATCTGTAGTTTTTAGATAGTAACTGCATGTCAAGCAGTTCAATTTCACCCCAGGTACCGTCAGCAGTGGTGGAGGAAGTATTTAGATTCCATATTATATAATTGGATTATTATTACTGATCCATTAACATGTATTAGCATCAATTTAAACATGTATTGTGTACGGCTAACAAACTTAATGAGGTCATATTATAATTTTTTCCCTCTCCTTTATTCCGTCATATATATTTTTTTTTTTCATGTAATGTTTGCAGGTTTAAAAAGACCAAAGTCCACCCCAAAGGGAGTTCCCATCTCCCACATAAAACAGCTCATTTGTAGTCCAGCCTTTTGTTCCGCTTTCTGGTGACGTCACAAGAAAATGCGCATCATAATGCTCAAAAAGCGACTAGTCTGACATGCCCTCAAAAACACCGGCAGAAAAACACACTGAGCTGCAGCACACAGAGACAAGATGTCCACCTGCTGCCTCTCCTCTCCCCTCCAAACACCCAAGCTACCCTCCAAGGCAGTCAGTGGACATAAAGTTGTTACTGTGATGTAGACAGTGCACAGTTAAAACTTTATGGATAAAAGATACATTTGTTACAAATTAAAAACTCACCACTCTGAAACTGTTGCTCTGGTCTATGTTGCTAAGCTGGTGGGGGGAAAATATACAGCTGGGGTGAGATCAGCGCCAACAAAAAGTAGTAAAAAAGTTTTTTTCATTGGAAAGAGTGGTTCCCTGAAAACCCTGTTGTGCATGCAAGCCCACTGCATTTTTTTTGAACATTAAATCATGTAAACTTGTTCTGATACAACCACTAAATAAAACTATCATCCTGAAAATAAGCATATGACCACTTTAAGAAACCTGGTTGTGTTCATAATTAGATTTATGCCACTGAATTTGGTAAACAAACTAGAATTGGGGGTTTTATTATAAAGTTGCTCTCATGAACACAAAAACAGACTAGATAGAGCTTTTCAAAGCCTGGACAGTGGGGCAAATCACACACATTTAGGCTGCTCTATGTGATCTCCTTTTGATAACAAAAAGTAATATATTTTTACTTTAATTTATCTCATCTTCCCAGAAACTATTTTGAGCCTACCTGAGGCCCGACTCCCACTTTTAAACCTCTGGACTCGGCCTATTAATTTATTCTGTTCGAAAACGTACGAGTGAAACTCCTGTTGTTTTATGCAACAGCTGAGAACAATGAATTTAATCAAAACACATAATTTGTACAAAAATACACAGACAAAGTTTGCATTGCATTCAATACAAAATAGGTGTGGTTTATTCTTTTGGGAACAAAAAATGGCAACAACTAAGTGTCACTTCTCATAACCAGCGATATCTACAGGAAAGAAACAACAATGGTTCCTTCTGTCAATTACCATTTTCCACCAGGTTAAAATGATAACTTCAAATGTATTTCCATGTGGTTTGCCTCGGTGTGCATGTTTTTCACATTCTGTCTATTCTGAACATTAAAACGTGTTCATTTCAATTTTCATTTTCCCTCAGTCTTCATGCCTGCAAAGAAAACATCTGTCCGCTTTTTTTTCTTTCAATTTTACGGTTGAAAATGCTTTTGTTTACACAGCTTCAAAAACACTATGTGTCTGTACAAATTCCTATGAAAAAAATAGAAATGACAGTTCTGAGGGAAAAAAAACAAATACGAAAGCCGTCATAAAAGAACATTAACATGCCTGATTGAATCCTGATGTTATTTTGAAACAATTTCATGACTTTCTCTATTCTCCTCCATTTGTTGTCTCCTTGTTGGTTTGTCCGTTGACACCTTGGATTTTATTTTCTCTCAAGGGCTACAAAGACAAAATCCACACCCAAAATACAATTTCCCCAAGAATGACATCCAGTTGTGCGTTGCAATTTTCTGTATCCTCTCTATACCGTTATTTCTCCCCTCCGGCTATTTAAAAAATGATAACAGACGCAGATGAAGCAGAGTCCTATATGGGAGTGCATGTGTTGTTTTTGTCACTTTATGATAAATCTTCTTAAAGGGTACTTGTTCTTGGTAGTCCAGCTGGGTCTTTAGTCCATGAAGCTTGCTTCAACGTGTGCTTGCCTACAGTATTTCTACTTTACTGCTGGTCGGGGTTGACAAGGGGTGACCTGTGACTTTAGTGCAACGTTTCCCAACTTTCTTTTGGGAGAATTATTTTGACGATTTGTCCCATATCTGCTTTTTCTGACTAGCCCTTGGTTGTCTTTCTCAGGGGGCTTCTAGTTTGTAACTAACAGTCCCATTTCATCTTCTTCTTCTGTAGTCCCTCCCAGGCCCATGTGTTCATTAGTTTGGGGGCTTCTCTGACCGCTCTTCTCCAAATGCTAAGAAGAAGAGCAAAAAGATGCCTTGTGATAAAATAGACAGTTAAAGACTTTATTTATCTGCACTTGTCCTTTAAGTCTCCAAATGTCCAGACAGTTGGCTCTTATGGGGTTGTTTGTGTCCAGTTCTTCCTCCCAAACGGATTCCAAAGTAGGAACTAGCAGGATGTTGAAGGATTTCACTTCACACACGGAAAAGAGCACAATGTCAGACCTCACTAAGCCAGAGCCGAAGAGAAAAGGGGAGGGGTGTTGTGGATTCTTTGTAAACAACACTTCATGAGCCCACCTGCCCATCTCTTCCATAGCCTCTTCCTCCTTCTTCATCACTCCATCTTTTGAAGAGACTACATACAGCAGGTTTGGATGGGCTAGAAGGGGGAGATTTGCGGGAGGCTGTAGGTAGTGTAATAGGTAACAGGAATGGGGAAGGTTGTCCCTCTGTGTTTGAGTGGGGAATCTGTGTGTGCGTGTGTATGCATGTGTGTGTATGCACGAGTGTAGACGCCTTGCTGCCAGGCTGTTAGGATTGTTTGAGGCGCTTGCGTGGGGGTCCGAGGAAAGGGCACTGGGCTGAAGCCAAGGAGCGGTACGCTTCGGCTACCAGGTGTGGATGAGATGCCACCATGGACTTCCAACCTGCTGTCTCCATCACCTCTGCAGCATGGCTGGAGGACAAGATGGGAGAGAAGCAGAGAAACAAAAAAACAAAAATTAGCTTTTGGAAAAATCAATTTGTATAAATAAATATACAGAGCTGCATCTAACAAGTATTTTCATTATCAATTTAACTGATTATTTTCCTGATGATCGTACTGGCCAGAACATAATATGATATTGTTTCTGTAAATAATGTAAAAAAAAGGTTCTACTAGACAGTTAAATCTCCACAAGGACAGATATTTTCTGAGAGAATATCTGTAACATTAACTCCTACGGCGACAGTTGCATACAGTTACAGTTGCTAGGCTAGCAATATTGTCAAGTTTGTTAAAAGTGTGTCCTTTAGAGTTAAGCCTGATTTATACTTCTGCGTCGAGTCCATGGCGTAGCACACAGACATACACTTTTACTTGTGCACTGGTGTCTGCGTTATTCTGCAATTACAACCCCAAAACGCTAGTTGGCTGTAGCGGTATAGCGCCCACTGTGTTGACTTTAGGTGGAACTTCTGGTTTAGCCCTCAGCTAACTTTCATGCTGGTAAAATGATAATCGTGGGGCTCTTCTAGACTTTTCAAAAGTTATCGAATGAATGGATCACATTCTGATAGTGAAACAAGTTATTTTGCGGGGGCTAGTAAAATTGACTTCAAAGCACGGAGCACTTCCTGGGGGCAAGAAGGATATGTGATGCTACCCAGCCGACCAATCACAGTTCTTGCAGTAACGTGTAGTTACATTTTTGTGGAAGTGCACATCAGGGTACAGCATATGCTACGCTGTAGGGTAAGGGGCTTAGTCTACGGCATAGATTTCAATGCAGAAGAATAAATCAGGCTCTAGTCAGGCCTAAAAGTATTTCATTAGCCACGTTTAACCTGCATGAGCTTCTGAAGGGTTGTGTAAAGTGTTCTATTGCACAAAGGTAATAAAGTAATGACGAGTGAAACCAGAGATAAAGTAAACAATGTTATGCTGTAGCCTACTTGTCATGTGCAGACAGTGTGTTGCTGGGTACTGAAGAGTAAGAACTAGACCAGCATCTCACCAGATCAAAGTGACATTTACTGAGCACATATGAAAGCTGTAGCAGACTAATTCCTATTTAATTTCAGTTGGACTGTAAAGTAGTGTCTACTTGTGACCCCTCCTTGCAATTTGGACCTTTAAAGTTCTAATTTTGTGTCTAATTTTAACACATTATCAAGGCCCAAAGAGGTAAAACTATTAAATATTTCAGAAAAACAGCAAAAACAGGAGCTAAAGAACTTGTCTTTCTTTCCTCTTAACCTATTCTGTTAATCGTCTCCTGGAACCCTCTAATTCATCATGTGACCCCTTGGTGGAGTCTCAACCCACAGATTGAGAATCTCTAACATAAGACAAAGAAAAGCAGCAAATAATCATAATTGAAAAACTGGAAGGAGAGAATGTAAATTTTTGCTGATTCTTTGTTTGTCAACCAACTAATCCACTAATCGACTGATTGTTTTAGCTATAAATATAGAGAAATTATGCGTTGTGTGTCGTTGAGGAAGGGGAACAATCTAAAGAAAGACGTGCAAGCTGAACGTCAGCACAGACACATGTTCAGAGTCATTATCACACATTCGTATGAATCAACAGAAGATGCGATGGCAGGCCTAGTGAAGAGTCAGGTTGTCCTGATCCCTCTGAAAGCCTCGACATGTATCAGACGGACCACTCCATGAGGGGACATGTGAAATTAAATGATTAACTATGACACCAAGAGATGAGGTAAGAGTGTGAGACTGAGTCTGGGTACTATCCGTAATGATGCAGAGATAAAAAAGACTGACACAACAACAGAGACAAAATGTTCAGTGGACTCTTGAGGATCTGCGGGTCTGTAAAAAAGGTGCTGGAGACCTAATTATAAGATGACGAGTTTTTTTCTGTCTGTGGACTCACTAATTGATGAAGTCGACGGCCTGTGTTTTGAGCTGGTCGGCACTGTGCAGGTCAGCCAGGATGAGGATCTCGGCAGCATTTTCCACAGACAGACTGGTGCAGAGCGCGTCCTCGCACATGACCTTCAGTCTCTCCAGAGCGTACTGAAATAGAGGGGACACAAGAGTTCAGTACACTTTCTGTCTCCATCAGCATGCAGGTGGTATTTGCTGCAACAGTTCAGGTGTGTTTTCAAACACCATTTCAGCATTCAGAATGACAGTGAAACGTTCGTCTGGCCTTATAGTCTGTCCAGTTTCTAACATTTAAAAACAATTTTGATGCTCGACCTCTGAAAGGAAGTGTGTCTCTATGTCAGTCTCCCATTTGGTGTCATGGAGGAGTGAGATCAGTGTGAAATCATCCAACTGTTTCTTGAAATCCTGATGGCTTACTGGGAGAATGTTTAATGGAAACTGTGTGATCTAAGGTCCTGATCATATGCCCTAATGCATCTGATAGATCACAGTGTATCCTGCCAACAAAATAATATGCAACTCTCATCACATTAAATACAACTTGCAATATTAACATCTATAGAAATTGATGGTATAGTCTGCAGCAAAGTATTACATTTATTATAACATTGATAATATAAAATAAGTCAAATTAAAAAGTCAAAGTCAAGCAGCCCAAATCAACAGATTCTAACTTGCCCAACTCCCGGCTAATCCAAAAATGAGGTAGAGTGTCGGTGGAGCTGAGGCAGCCCGAATGAAGCCTGGTTGCTACAGCTAGCCCACCTGAGAGGCCACCCACCTATCACTCAAAGTGGCCATACCCTTAATTATGCATCAATTTATTTCTTAATATAATTTAAACTTTACCCTCTGTCCAGCTCTCATGAAGACCAAAACTGTTTTTTTTGTACCAGGCTGTAAACATCTTTACTATAAAGCTGGCATTTTAACATGGGGGTGTATGAGGATTGACTCTTATGGAGCCTGCCTCAAGTGGCCATTCGAGGAAATGCTGTTATTGGCACTTTGGCAATGGCTTCATTTTTCAGCCCCAGAGGTTGCCGCTTGGTTGTTATATTACCTTGTCAGCTGCTGCCAGCAAGTCATCAGCCATCTTGTCCAAGTTGGGAGCCTTGTCTGTGTAAATGAAGCACATCATCTCTTTGAAAACCTCCGGCTCCACATCGTTGATCTCCACCCGGTTCTGACAGAAACAGATGACGAATAACAAGGTTAATTTAAAGCATTTCACCTGGGTATGAGCTTCGATATATACTTTTTTGATACATACCGACATCATACCATGAAAACAATGGCTATATGTAATCCTGACATTAAAGTCAGTGACAGTGAATAAACAACTTGGTTTCAAATTGTACAGTATGCAATATTATGTTAGGGAATGTAAGAAATGACATTTCACATCATGCTTGTAATAGTATACAATGTTCTTTTTATATATATTTTTTTACGCTTCCCTGGTTATCTTGTTAGACAGCTGCACTTCCTTTGGGGTATTTGTGACTACTATGAGGACTGCAAATTAGGTCATTTTGTGACATTAAACCACTCAGTAGATGTGACACTGGCAGACAGAGTTACTGTGAAAAGCAACATGACTCAGTTTTTGTGTAAACAATGTGATGAGGATGAACGTTTAACTACTTGATGAAT
The DNA here is from genome assembly GCA_024633595.2 of Lepomis macrochirus. NCBI lineage: Eukaryota > Metazoa > Chordata > Actinopteri > Centrarchiformes > Centrarchidae > Lepomis > Lepomis macrochirus. Next base: position 16,512,748 of record JALXJV020000023.1, read on the forward strand.
GCTTCTGGGTAACCAATGCAGAACACTAAGACAAAGATCAGTATTGTCAAGTCAATTTAGTTAGATTTTGAAAAAAGGTGATTGTCATTAATACCGGTCATTTTGTTACAAATGGAAAACATTTTCTTGCCCTGTATTCCATCCGTTGCTTTTCAGACTAAACATGTATGGAGGCCGTTCAGTCTTAATATTAATAAATGCAAGCACAAGGATTGACTAATGTATTTTGGGATGTATTTATAAATGACTCTCCAAACAAAAAATGTTTTCAATGCACAAAAATATTTATCTTTGTATATAAATGTAGAACACATTTTTACTGTACATGCTGCATTTGAGGAGTCCACATGAGGAGTTATTTTACAATATTGTGCATTGCGTTTGCTTATGGATATAATGCAATGTAATTACAATAAATGACACCCTCAAATCTACGCTTACATGACTGGCTGAAGGAGCCACATATGACATATGTTGTTGATAAAAACTGTAAATACTTTTAAATACATATATTTGTGGATTTCAAGTGAAATTTATTTAAAACAAAAAATGGTGTGTGTGCATCAGAAATGTATTTGTGAAACTTATTTGTGGATTTGTTTTACATTTCTACACAACAATAAATATTTTTATATATAAATCCCAAATGTGTGAATCCTTCTGTGCACATTCATTAATAATGACACTTATCTGACTCCATAAATTTGAATATGTTATTGACCAAGTGAAACATTTCAATCTTTCAAAAAGTTTGCAACATAAAATGGCCTTGGTTTAGAAAAAAGAAAAAAACATCTGGGCAGCTTCTCCTGCAATTTAATTTCTTACAGTCACATGTGCACAAATGAAAAAAAGCAATTCTCTGCTTCTGCAGCTTTGTCAGTGAAGGATGAATCCTGACCCTCAAGTACGGCAGGACAATTTCATTTCAGGTGCGCTATCATTCAGTTTCACAAAACAGCTCTGTGCTGCAGCCATTTGACAGCACACAATCCTTCACTCACACAAACCCCTCACCACAGCAGGGAAAATCTGAGCAGTTGAGCCACTGAGGAACAAAACATTTCATCAATTTATTTCTAAGAATATAAAAGCTTTGGGACCTTGGGCTCACCTTTTTGCTCTCTTCCATCTCATGCTCAAACATGGCGTTGAATACAGGGGAACGTGCTGAAAGCAGTGATATGGAAATATATTAGGAGACCAGCAAAAATGTTAATGTGTGAGTAATCAAGCAACAGTCCGAGGGCAAACTAATACCTACATGTACAAATACTTACAACCCACCCACACACACAGTAAGCATTTAAAACTGGAGAACAAAAAGTATGTCTGACTTGTGTCTGTACCTGCCAGGATGGCTTTGTGTGCCTGAAACTCCTGGCCAGCCACACACAGGGAGCAGTCTGTGAAGCGGGAGTTCTCCCACAGCCCCCCCAGTTCATCTGCTAGCCGGCAGTCAGGCACCTTCACCATGTTCATGGTGTTCTGCCCTGATATGTTGACTGAGTCCTGCACCACACTCACCTGAGGGAGAGAAATAAATTAAATGCAATAATCCAAAATGCATTTAAGACTGCATTGTAATGAGAAAAGATAAAAGACAACTGGGCAGCGTACCTCACAGAAGAGTGTGAGCTTGTCATCAGGTAGGAGACCGTTGGCCTCATCTAGGAGAAAATCTCTCCGGATGAACTTTTTAAAGCCCCAGTCTTTCCCCTGGACAAAGCGATATGCCCTCTGGCTTTCTACAGACAGCCGGGACACAAAGAAGTCACAAAGAGGTGAGTCCAAGCAAGGATGCGATTTTAAACTAGAATTACAGCCCCACAGTAGTATGCCTTCGCCAATCATTCAAGTTGCATTTTGCATTCATGTCTGTCCGGACTCATATATGTAGTGAATACTTGGAAGTGAATAAAAGGTGCACAGTGTATTTGGCTTTATTGTTCACTCATTGTGTCGTCCCAGTCAATATATCTGTGAAATCTGGAATTGGCCAAATCATTTTTAAATCATAGCTAAAAATCTATTTTAACGTAACAATGACCTTTGAGTCAAAAATATTGCCTATTCGGTGTCCAACCAACTGTAACATACGGTCATAATCACCCCTTCTGTTCCTGAGTTTGGTGTTGAATAATGGCCAGGACATTATGACGTCATGTCAGGATGAAGTTGACCAAAGTGTTTTGACCGTCAAATTCTAATCAGTTCCTTTATCAAAGCCCAAGTGGACATTTGTGTAGAAATTCTTTCCAGGTGTTTCTGAGATATTGCATTCATGACAATGTGGCCGCAAACCTGAGAACATATTGCCTCTGGCTGTGGCCATCTCCTGCACAGAGGCGTAAGAAGTGCAAGCGGGAAATTGTAAACTCCACAGAGAGATGTTGCATCTAGAATATGACTCTTTCATGGCCTCTGTTGCAGTTAAAAGTTTGTGCTACCCAGCTGACTCACCCATGGCTTTGGTCTCCTCCCCCTTAGCGTTGAGGATGGAGAACTTGAACTTGGCGCGCACCTCTGCCTTTGGACAGCTGACCAGCAGCAGGTAGAGAGACAGGTAGTCTTTGCTCTCCTCATCCAGGCCCTTAGGATTCACTCGCAAACACCTGATGGTGGTGGAGGGTGCAACAGTTAAGATCTCTAGTAAAAGGGGATGGAGGTAATAATGTATTTACTAATTTTGTTTGGTATGGTACAACTTCAAAAAAATTACTTATTAGATGCCATCAAGACCAATGCAGGTAGAGATATATATGGTTGGGATACATATATACATTTATAATTAATATAAAATAACTGGTGGTCATTGCTACTGAACATAATGAGTAATTAAAGCAACATAAATGGTGCACATGTAAGGCAGCTATTGGACAAAGAACATGTTTCTTTTTTTATTAGTTTACAGTAAGTGAACACATTTTTATACTGAAGTTTATCTCAGACTTTCCTCTCTGGAAACAAATTTTAATTTCATGTTTTTTTGAGGATTTCATTGAGAATTCACAAGGTTTTGCTGTGATTTGTTGCATTGTCAAGTATTATTTATGAGTTGTTTGCTTGATAAAGAGATCAAAATGAACATAGATTAAAAGGACCTTCATAAGAAAGAATACCAGTAATAACATTCGTTTTGGAATTTGTAACTCTAACCAGACGAGGTGGGAATTTCTAGAGGTTTCACGACAATCCACACTACTGAATATAATACCTGTTTTACACAAAAACTAGCACATATAAGCAGGGTTTGTTTAAACGTGGGTGAAGCCCCTAAAAACAGGAGACCATGTTTTTTTTTCTTATGTGTCATGTTAGTGAGGGTTGGTAGAAGAAAGCAGCACAGAAGCCAGTGACATCACCAGCCCAGCACGGTGCTGTTAAGCAGACACTCCGCGCTACATCTTCATTTTTATTCAGTCTATGGGCTACGCACAGCAACCACAGTAACATTGCCTCTTTTCCACCGCTGTTACCAGCTCAACTTGCCTCGCCTCAACTCTACTTGACTTTGGCCTGCCATCCTCCTTTTTCCATTGCAGTTAGTACCCAGAGATGGTACCCCTAAATGTAGGGGGTCGTCATAGCAATGCCACGCACCACAGCCACTATGTAATGTTTTGACATGACACATGTGACTCACACCACCGGTCTCTTGATTTAAATTAAAACTTTTCAACCTCACTGAGAATGTAAAGACAGATAAGCGGCACAAAAAATCTTACAGCTGTGTTTTCCTCTGCCGTTGTCGCTGGAGTCTCTGTTGCATTGGCTGCAGTGGTCTGTGTGGCCAGAGCAGTGTGTAAGCTCACTGGCCGGTGGGCTCATTGGCTTCCCCCGGTGACACTTGCAGAGCTCCTCAATTCCGAAAACACATTTTTGATCCGCAATTGATTTTTCGTAAAACTGCCAATTTTCGAAATCTTCACAGGTCGATTGGCCCATCTGACACAATGATACAGTAGTAAGTGACGATTCTCTCTGACCAATCAGTGGTCCACAGTGTTGTCACGTCACATTTAGGTATCGCCTCAGCTCAACAGATGATACGAAAAAAGTACCAGGTAGCAAGTACAGGTACAAATTTTCCCCAATGGAAAACCACAAAAGGCGAGTAGAGTCGAGGTGAGTTCAGCTGGTACCACGCAGTGAAAAGGGGCAAATGTTACAGTGGTTGCTGTGTGTAGACTGTAGTAAAAATGAAGATGTAGGCATACTTAGGAGCACCTTGCTGGGCTGGTGAAATCACAGTATGGATATAAAGTAACTACTTAAACATATGGATGACACCTTTATAGACATCTGCAAATAAAAACAAGCCGATTAATACCCATGACTACTGCATTCATTTGACCCGGGAGTGTATGTAGATTGTTCCCTTTTAGACTGACGACAAATGTTAGTGGGTATTAGTGGGTTTGTTTGTCCAGTGTAAAAGGGGATTTGGTATATAATGAAATAGGGCAGCTCTGTTGCCCACCCACCATTTCAGCTTGTCATTGGCCCCGGAAGAGAAGGTGGAGCTCTTGATGACCTCGCCCATCTCCTCACGACAGAAGCTGAAGTTGTTGATGGTCCACATGTAAGAGAACTTCACCACTTTGATCTGGGAAAGAAAAAATACACTGGGTAAAGCTCAGAGTGCTTTATTTATTTCAGATGAAAGATAACAGTGTTACAGAGTCTGGGCTTGCTGATCAACAGTGTGATCTTTTACCTGTGTGTAACACCAGCTCTCGGCCACAGGCCCGCTGGACATTTCCGCAGGGGGAGGGGGACTCGGGACTCTTGACATTGCCAGCGTGACAGAAGGTGTCGGTGGCGAGAGGGTGAGGAGGAGGAATCCGTCACTTCCACAAGTCAATGTTCAGTTCTGACGTCCATCTGCATCAGTGCACGCCAGATGGAAGCAGTTTGCCCCCTAGAAACAGATAATGTGAGTGTGATTAACTGAGACTGGAATTTAAATATCATCTCTTTAAAGTTTCTTGAAAATCCTGTTTAGCTTGAAACACATTGTTCTAGCGAAGAGGAAGGAAACCAAACAAAGACACCTTGAACACACAAGCACTGTATCCTTCATTAATCCGGTTTAGATTTAATATCATTTAATTCATGCGGCCACACAGCCAACATTTGAGGTTTGTTGTGTTGGGGCGAGATGAATTGTCCCTGACCCATTGGGGGACAGCAGGAGATCGATAGCCCATGCCTGTTCTAAGATCAATAGCTACTGCAATTGCAATTAAGCCTCAAAAATGAACTGTAAATAAACAAGCTGTCTCCCTGGACTGTGGTGGGTGTTGAAGCCAGTGGCCAAATCCAAGGTTCCCAAATTACCTTCAAGTAACACAGGAAGAGTGTAGCTTTGTGATGCACACTTCCTCCTACATACCACCATCACACACACACACACAAACTCTAACAAACCCATACAACAAAACCATGCTCATATTCTGTATGAAGGTTATTCAATGATGATGCCTAGGTTACTTCAAAATCTTAAACTGGTCAGAAGTAACCATTTACTGAAACAAAATATTTTACGCTTTATATAAAATTATGACTTTTGCCTCCTTTTCTTAGATATTTAGTAGGGATGTCCCGATCAGGGTTTTTTTGCCCTTGAGTCAGAGTCCGAGTCATTTGATTTTGAGTATCTACCGATACCGAGTCCCGATCCGATACTCTATAATACTTAAAGAATAAAGAAGAGCGAAAAAACAGATCCAGTTTGTTCCTTATTTTTTATTTAATTCACCTTATTTTAACATTCAGCAACTCTGTTAACAAACAGAGCACTTCTGTGAGGTAGCTTGAACAATCAAGTAATAAATAACATAAATTCTTCATTTTTGGACTTTAGTGCAACAGTAAATCAACTTAAAATACCCGGCAGGCATGTAAACAAATACAAAAATAAAAGGGCCACAGTGTTTGCAAAGAACATCTATACATATATATACATTTATATCCGAGTCCTGATCGGGAGGTAACGTCCGATCCTGATCGAGTCTGAAACAACGTGATCGGGCCCGATTTCCGATCTCGTGACCAGATCTGGACATCCCTAATATTTAGCCCACTTGGATGGAAATGACAGGAGAAGCCATCATGCAATGAAAGGTAATTATGAAAATACAGATTTGTAACTGCAGTATTTTAGTAGTCTATAAACTGCAGCCGATAATTGCACTGAGCTACAAGAGTTGACAACAAAACAACATTTTTTTTAAAAATCAGGTACACAGTGAGTTTGCATTCTGACATTTCTGGAGGTTTCATTTCCACACAGATCTTTTAATGGAAAAGTTGGTGTAGGGCAGGTCAATTTGAGATGTTGTCCAATAACATTTTGTCTACATTCCCCAGGTGTGTTGGGGGGGGGTAGTCCGTCCATGGTTTAGACTTTGCATTAAAACTGTAATAACTGCAAACAGCACACAGAAATTTCCCACAAATGTTAAATCTACAGATTACAGGATAAGACCGGTGATATATTACATGGATATATTCTATATTTCTGTTATTGTCACAAAATCCTGTGAAAACACCAAAAGAACCAACATATTGTCTGTGTAGCCAAAGATTGAGATAGTTTACTCCCTGGTGCCATACACCTCTAATGTTGTTACAAAACACATCAGTGAGCCACACTGCCTCACTGGGTGACATGGGTGAGTCACTGCCACATAAATATTCACCACACTGTATGTATCCATCACAAATGCACTACTTATCCTGTTATCTTGTTTTTCTTTAACTCACAAATTTTAATTGAGATCACACAAGAAGCATACAGTATTCTTAAAAAACAACGACATATAATTGCGATCAGAATATCTATTGTGTGCTGGGAAAGGCTTCATCCACCCGTGACTATAAACACAATGAGCAATTCATTGAATGTTAGGGACGAATTTCAAAAAATGTGCAATGGCTGAGAAATGATGGAAGACATTGCCCCATGAAAATGGTACATTTGGTTTACTGTAAGGCTGAACGATTTAGGAAAAACATCTAATGAAGATTATTTTGACTAATTTTGCAATATGATATCCAATATTGTTAATATTGCAAATCAATATTTGCAATTGAAAATTGCAGTAGGCCTATTGCCAGATTTTGCATAATTGTTCAGCCGTAGTTTGGTATAAATTGTTATATTAACCCTAATTTGTCCTATTAACAGCACAAACAGACATCCTTTTCCCTGACTCATACAGGCTCTCCACAATGCCCAGCTGACAGGGTTTCAGTAGTGGTGAGGACAGCAATGACTAAAGAAGCGGTTTGCCAACAGACTAGAAAACACACAAATCAGTGCTTAAGTATGCGATACAGGTGTACAGGTACTGTATTGCCCTCTTTTCTGTACCTTTTTAAGAGGATAACGACAAATTACCCCACGTTGTACACTGTCTCGACAGTGCCAGATTCATAAGCCTTTTTCATCTTGCTGAAGGTCAGCGGCTGAACGCTGTTTTTCAACTCCTACATAACACTAGTCACTGTCTGTCCGGGCCCGCATACTGTTTTTTTTCCCATTTCACCAGTCTTTTCTGTATCACCACTCCTCTACCCCTTCACCCATCTCTAGGTTTACCTCATCTGTAATATCTTCGTCCATAAATTCAATTTGGGTCAAAATGCAGTGTGACAAATTGTGACAGCTGGAAGGTGAGCTATAACACTGAATAAAGGTGATGCAGTGTTACAGTGACGCTGCTTAGAGGCTGCGTTACTTGTAAAATCTGAACGGACAGAAAGCTGAATGCATGAAACACTTGAGTGATTATGTGAACTAATACTTTAACACCTTTTGTTTGTCAGAAAGAAGAATGTGACATGTGCGCAGTATTTTATTAAATATTCCATAAGTTTCTAAGTTATATACAGTACGTTCTCTTAAAAGTCCCACAATGCTATGCGACACATTTTATAGATGGGGGAACTACTGTTGTGTAACTGTGATGATACAAAACTGCTTATGGTAAAGTAAACTACTCCATGTATAGGAGACCTGCTTATCAAAAGGCTTTTCATTTAGGACATCTTGACGTGTTACAGTAAGAAAAGCACATAAATTAAAATTAATGATGGCTGATAATCATTGATTATCGATGTTTTAAAGGTCTGACTGGCCGATTTTCATTTTGGCTTATTCCGATTTCTTTCTTACAACTATACTTGACAACATACTCAAACATTTTTGTAACTTTTCTTTAATGGAAAATTCTTTCTTTATAAGGATCCCCATTAACACTAGCATAAACATTGGCTACTCTCCCCGGGGACCATTCAATTGTATGTTCATAATAAAACACTGACTATTAAATAACTTTTACATTTTCTCCAAAACTGTAGAAGTTTATAGGACATCTCGCTCAGATCACAAAATCAAAAAGTTCTCCAGGTTACACTGCTGGACAGGGCTCTTTTCTACAAATAACATCCACAGAAAATAAACTGCAGTATTAGGTACAATATGTAACTCACGTGAAGTAACACCGTTTCCCAGAGAATGACAAGGGGGGCTATATTTGTATATTTTAATTTGAAACAATACCTCACCCTATTTCTAGTAAGTTATTTCTCATCTGTCAACACGTTTTCACCTTTGCTTTCCTTGGTCCATGCTTGTAAAATACACACTGTGTCTGCATCTTCTAAGCTAATACAGGAAATTGTTTCTCTTTGTCCGTTTCTCTGCAAAATGTACATGTGACCAGCACAGGATCAGATATGTGACACTGACCATGCCTGGTCACCAGTCTCGGCCGATTAAATTGAAAACTGGCCAATTCAATCATTTTTTTTTTAAAAATCACTGTCCAATCGATCAGTGCATCTCTATATTATTATCACCTGTGCTGGAGTATGCATGAGTGATCACACTTACAGGTCAAGTGAAAAAAGTCTGGATACACACAGATGTCTTTTGTAAATTTTGTCCCACAATTCAATGCTCAAAAGGAAATTGGAGAAAGAAAAGGGAAAAAAAATAACTAGACGACGGTGAGAAGGCTTTAGGAACAGCTCAAAAAAATATTCTAATAGTAAACTAGTATTTAAATATGGTACAAAGCATGTCTTCTGCTTTTAAAGTTGTATTTGCATGCAATGGCTCCTAACAAATACATAGAAGTTTAATAAGTGCTTACTATAGCATATAATATACAGTATTTGTATGTTGTATGGAACTGGAACACTAAGATATCTTCTACATAGTAACAGTGTAGTGTAGTACACAATGACCTTTCTGGATTGGACAGGATGTTCATAACATTGATAACTTGTTGAAATCTCTGTGGGAACTGAGTGACACTCAGGCAATGTTCTGATAGAAGTACAAAAATATTGCCACTTTTAACATGCATATTCCTGTCTAGATGTCTAGATATTTAATGGACTGAGAGGAATATTTGTTGGGTTACTAAAGTTATCCACCACTTCAATGGCATTACAAAGTCTAGCCAATATAAAACAATCCAAATCACAGGCTTGGTTCCAAGACTGTCTTTTAAAAATCCAATGAATGAAGAACCAACCAACCAATCTTCTTGATTCTTTAACAGTGGCGACTGGTAAGATGGAGTGAGACAAGGGTAAAGGAAGGGGATGTAGGGAAAGAAAATGAAAAGTAAAGCGATAGAGAAGCCAAATGGAAAAACAGGTGGCGAATGAAAGATGGGCCACCGGCTGTGGAACCATTCGTACAGATAAATTGAAAAGTGGTTAGATGGAGACAAAAGAAAATCAAACCAAGGTATGAGAGAGGAATCAAATACAGATTCTTGGACAGGTGGACTCTGATGAAGATGCACACCGCATTGAAACAGTCCCAGCACCTTTTTAATGTGCGCCCCACTTTTCTTCCTCAGCTACCCATAAACTGAGATGTGAACACAGATTAAACTAATCAGCAAGGTCATTAACTTTATTGTGTCCTGCTGTTGTGAGTAAAACTAACGTGCAACAAGAAATCATATCACAAAAACAACATATGAACCCTGCAATCTTAATGAGGAGTAAGGTTAGCTTTTTTGACTGTTCCACATTAATCCATAAAGGCAAATTAGGCAGAACTTCACAGCAGTCAATACAACTAAGGTCATATTTGCAGCCACAATAACAGAATTAGATAGGTATAGCCAAAAAACAAAAGATGTATATCTGTGGGGATATGATACATAAGGTAGCAGTTGTGACCACAGTGCTTTTTTCCCCCTGACATTTTTACTCTTCCGAGCAACTAAAAAAAAAAGACAAATCGAATCAATCTCTGCTCTAAATTAAAGACTGTAGGTATGTAGGAATGGAGGCATTTCAGACGGCAATTTCCAAGGGGGATGAAAAAATTGCAACCCTTGTCGAAGTGTCAGTGAACACAATGTCTATTTCCAAAGCTTGGGTCTTTGAGGACTGCAGTAAGCCACAGACAAACCTTAAACCTATAATTGGTGCAGAGACTGGGGATCGATTGCACAGTGCGTGTTGGGCCTTGGTGGGAGAGATTTCATATTCTGCCCTTGGTCATGGTGCTCCTCCTTTCCTAAAAACTCAATCTCAGAGAGGTATGAACTATTGATTTTGCTACACCGATCAGCTTGCCTTGCTCTCATCCCTGACTTTGTGCAGAACCTCAATTACATTGAAGGGGATTTGACAGGGCAAAAAAGCATTAGCACCCAAGCTTCACCTCCTGCCTGTACTTCCTCAATAAAACCCTCCCTACCTCACCAGGCACAGGAGGTTAAAGGGAGGAGGGACCTCAATGCATATCTAATGTCTCCAGTCATTTGGTTCTCACCATTACCCACATTTACACTTGACGTGTTGACCTCTAAGGGCAGTCACTCCTGCAGGCTGTAGAACACTGCAAATACCCCAGTCATTAATTTTTTTAAATTGGGTTTTATCTGAGTAGCAGTGGACCTGTACTATTACCATTTCTTTGGTTAATTTATTGGAATTTAAACTTTATTATGAATAAGTGGTTTTGCCATTTTTAGGAAGTATCACCAAAAAGTTATCACTTGAAAACACAATTTATATTATAATATAAATATATAACATATACAATATAACATATTGTAATACTTCTCTAATAAGTGTGTCGTTTGAAAATTTAGAAAGTTATTTGGTTTGTGTAAGTACCCAGAAAATTTGTAAAGGCACACAACATTTTAATTTCTTTATGTCACGGATAGGCTTACTACAGATTAGGGCTTTATGATGTTTCCATTAAAAAAATAAACAATGTGTGACAGATGTCTTACACTGGTTGTGTGAGACATCGTGATAAATAAAAAAAGAGTTCAACTGGATTTTATCAGTGTAAACGTCACAAAAAGCTCCAACACATTCAACATCATAAAAAGCCACCAGAAATACATAACTGTCAATACTGATACCTGAGAGCTACAAAACAAAACTCTTATGACTACTGAAGAACACGGACTATTACTACTACTGTTCCAGTAAAACACATATTAAAGTACTTTGCTAACCAGCTATGAAACCACAGTTTGTGACTTTTTTTCATGATACAAATACTTAATCACACGCACTGTCGAGCTGAAAACTGATTTTAAACTGCAGTCGCAGTTCATTTTCCAAGTGGATTTTACTTTGAGTCATCACACTAAAGGTGAGTTCAGCTAAACTCAGTTATGTATACTCAGTATATCTGGAAGGCAAAGAGATGGTCTCAGGGAAAACTTAAATTGAAGTCCGCTTTAAATATGCTGTGTGGCAGCAATGTGACTTTCAATATAGTACTGCAAGACAGTCTTGTCTCACCTCTTCACAATAAAGATTAGAGTTGTCACTATATCCTTTAACATTGAATTTTAGTAAGAGTTCAACTATAGTTTAAGGGGTGAGATTTCACAGTTCACTGCCTCAGGGTCCACACACACAACTGTAACTGATCACTTTCTAAACAACAATAAATGACAGCTGGTCAACTAGCCGGTTTCTGAGCAGCCTGAAAAACAAAACGATACCATCATGAGCACTTCTTCTAAAGACAAACCTAAGTAACATTCAATTATCCACAACAGTACATTAAATGGTTCTAAATAAAAAGTATGATTGAGGCCCAAGACGTGTATCCTCTATTTATTAAGCACAAATAAATTATATATTTATGGCCTGAAGTTTAGCCATATCCTACGTTTTTCTATTAAGTATTCCTACTAAGCTTTAAATGTAGCAGACAATGCTGGGGACTGAAACTCAGGCTGTGCAGTTGATGTAGGCGGTGACAGTAGCAGGTAGTTAACCTGCTATCAATAGACAATCGACAATGGTATCTTACTTTGAATTAGCTTTTTTTCTTTAGCTACGCGTAAAGAACTGTGTGCTTATAAAGAAAGAAAAAAACCAACACACTTATGACAAGGCCTGAGGTTAAAAGTATATATATACTGTAAATAATCCACATAAACTGGCGATAGCACATGAGCTAACCCGATCAAGCTAGCTGGCTAGTTAGCCCTGTTAATGTAGCAGCTAACCTAAGCTAAACAAAAAGGTCGGGGAAATTCCCCCAAAAACTGAAACTTAAATTACAACACAACAGCATTCGTCGTGGTATTTTACGTCTTTCGTGTGTATATTACTGGTTTCTTTTTTTATTTATCGACGGACTTACCTTTGAGTTGGGTTAAATTGTAACGCTAGTTGCCCGGGATCATCTGTTGTTTGCTAGCAGGCTAGCTCTCTGTAGATCTGCCAGACAGATAGTCTGGCAAAGAGCACCTCCTGCTGTCTCGGGGTAATTTCACAGATGAATAAAATGAAAAAATATATACTATATATTAATATCTAATATTACCACTCTTTGATTGTTCCTTTCCTTACCTGTTTGTAATAATTGAATAAATTGAATAACTAGTAATAGCTCTGTTATGTCTGTAGTTCATTCACATGGACATTGTGGCCAGCGTTAATTTAATCAGCCGACTGGCTTGTGCCAAGATTACTAACACAGCCTGCCAAAATTAAAAGATAACTGTTAAAAGTTTTAATTAAGTTGTAAATAGAATTAATCTCTGGATTCATCCTCTCACCCTGAAAGGGTCATTAGTGCATCTTTAACCTCTAATGTTTACAACCGTAAGTGTTCTCTTGCAATAAACTGTGCAAACTTCAAATGTCCATTAATGATTTTTTAATGTTTTTATTAATACAGCTACGGAAATGTCATCAAATAATTATTTTGCATCAGTTGGACTGATTCATGATAATTCAGGATTCATGATAAGTAATTATTATAATATTTTTTCCCCCATCTAGTGGACACAGGCAAAGCTCTGGACAGTATAGCAGAACAAATCCCTCTGCAAAAAATGTTGCTTTCTTTTCAATGTATACATGCATAAAAAACACACCCACGCCAGCTTTTTTTTAAGCCAAACTGACCATTCTGCAAATGCACAATTGAAATGTTTCCACAGGTCCTTTCTTACAACCATTAGGTACAGCACGGTGACTTGTAAGGTTAAATCTAACAGATTAAGGGAAAACACTAGCAAGCAGCATCCATCCTGTGGTTTCAGTTAGCAAATGCTGCCTATACCTCCACTTATTTCTGGGTCAGTCAGCAGGGGAAAAAGGTGTCAATTCATCAATTGATGCTGATGAAAGGTCAGAATATAAAAACAGAAAAATTTATTTCAAGAATTATTGATTTTTAGAAGTCTGAAAACCTTGTTTCAAATGTTCATAAAATCTATACATAAAATCATAAATGAAGACAGTTGACACATGTACTCATGTAATCTTAAGCGATAATTACAGCTGTTAACTAGCCAGCACTTGCATTACGTACAGATACGTAATCACATGACTCAACACAGTATATTAATACAGAAAAAAGCTACAGACATCACATAAAAAAAACTGTCTTGGTCTTTTACCAGGTCTTGGTAAAAAATATGCTGAAATATTTACACTTTACAGAAAGCTTTAGATTCTGAATAACAACATTAAATAGAGGTATCACACATCCAAATCAAATGATGCGTAGTAAAAATGTACAGAAGTCCAAGAGATGAAACCAGACAAAACCAACCTAGCTGTATATAAAAACATTCATCTCCGCTTTTTAGGGATAACAACATTTCCACTGGTTGCTATGGGGATCAAGAGCTTGCGCTGGTCCATACGAAGATATTTTTCAATAAGCACTTCCACCGGCACCTTGTCATTCACATAACCCTGCCTGCAGAGTGCAAAAACAGAGTGCAGAGTGTCAGGCATTTTTATGTATACTGTTTTTCAGAACTGAAAGTTTCCTTCCTTATGCTTATTGCTCACAGCTGACTGTTCTTTTCTACAGACTGAACATGGAGCTCAAGCTTGCCATCTAGAGGTCAGTATAGTCCTAGTGTGGCAGTGTTTTTTTTGGCAGTTGTGCTATAATATTTCTCTCTTCATACTATGGGTGAGAGCATTACAGCAGTCTCTAGAATTCTTGCTAAGCTATGTCTAATGTCTCGGGTCTGTATAAGGGATGTAAGCACATAAGTGAAAGCTAATATGAGAGCTACACTTGTGGTTTTAAAGTGTTTTAACAGCATTTAACTTTGTTAAAGCTTCTCTATTAGATATTAACAATGGGTTAAATGCCTGTGTGTAATGTTAAAGAGGTTGCTCATAGGTTCGACGCCAGAAACACAACTACAAATGAATGCCAATGCGGCTCTACGTAAATTATTGTTTGTGTATTCACATTGGCCTTGAAAACTACATGATTGATAATATGTCAGTGTTGTGTTTATACTGTAGCTTCTTGAACTGAGTTGATTCATTTTATCAAAACACTAAATGGCAAACTGCAACAGACATTTTAAAATGTCACATGCATAAGTCATACTAGCATTTATGTCATTTTAATGATCCAAGACATGGCTAACAATGAATTTGTGACCATAAAACAAAAGTGTCAGTCTTTTTGTTTTTATTTTTAAATGGATGAGATTCTTTTCACATTAAAACTTTTGATTACAAAGTCATTAATACTGTTCACAAATTGCACGCAGCACACCTACCTTTTCAGCAGAAGTTCAGCGTCTTCAACCTCTATGGTTTTTCTCTTTGCGTGAACAGCATATGTCTCCAAGTCCTCCGCTAGCCGCTCAAAGAATTTATCCATTCTGTTAGAGACAGTGAATTACAATGAAGCAATAGTCTATAAACTCAAAATATCCACAGCCATAGTTACTTACGTTTCTTTTAGGACAGGGTACACATCTGCAGAGACCTTCGTTTTGGCAAAGTGCTTGAACACACCCATCAGGTAGCTCTTAGGAAGGCCGTTTTCCTTTTTAGTTGGCCCAGACCTCCTCTTTCTCACCTGCTTAGGTTTAGGTGCAGGCAAACCTTTGCTTGTATTACTGGTGATGTAATAGATATTAGAAGAACATGTCAGTAACATAAAAGATGATCAATAAACTAGATAATAGACTAGATGTTTCAGTGTAGCAGGAAGTGCAAGCATGCCTGGCTTGAGTATTCCTAAGGACAGAAGGTGAAGCCTGAGGATCAGACTGAAAAATCTTCATTTTCTCTCTGACAAATGCTGGAGTCTTGCTGGGGATGTCTGAAAATTTTAGAAAACAAAAATTGTGTTTTATTCTTATTCTTATTTTTAAAAACACACACACAAAGAAAGAAAGAGTCACCGTCACCATCTTCCTCATCCTCCCACTCTTCCTCCTGTTCAGCAGGGTCGTCAGCAGCAGCTTCTTCAGGTGAGTTGTCACTCAGGTGCCCATTGTATTCAATATCATGTGTCCCCTGAAGAGAGTTCTCTTTGTCAGCATCAGGCTCGGCCTCTGTATAAGACCCAACTATCTGTACTTGGGTTGGGAACTCAGCCGAGTCAGGGATCCCAACAGGAGGCAGGCCGTTCTCATGTCTTCCCATTGCCAAGCTGCTGTGTAAACCAACATCACTGTGTGCTTTGGACCTGCCATCAGACCACCCTGCATATGCAAACGACACTTATTATTATTACATGTTATACGTGTTTTTAGTTTATTTAGAGCTGGTAAATATTTTTATCCTGTAATTATCATTCAGTCCATCCTATTTATTATCAACATCAACCAGACAGCTAGGCAAGTTATCATAAACCTCAACAATATAGGTGATAAAAATCAATGATTCTTTATTATTCCCATATTGCCCAGCTCTCAGTTTATGTCAGTGACTTTTAACAGTCTGCTGACAATAAAAACATAGTATTAGCCACTAGTAATGAAATTATTAGTGAATTAATCAGTTAGTCCATCAACAGAAATGTAATTGCCAACAATTTCGATAATTAGTTGTTGTTGTTTTTTTAAGCCAAAATGCCAAACATTGCCTGACTCCAGCTTTTAAGGGTTTTCTTTGGGTTCTGTTTGACGGATTTATCAATAATATAAATAGTTTTCAGATACAGCCAGAGATTATATTTTTTGACATCCTTACCTGCATCTGTAAACGGCGCAATGAGCCCCCCCTCAGAGCGATGAGTCCTTCGACTGATGTGTTCCAGGTCACGTTGCAGCTGCTCTGATTTCTGCTCAGCATCTTCCACCTCTGGCTCCCCATCATGCTCTTCTTCAGATTGAGAATTGGCTCCATCCTCTTGATCACTTTGATATTCTTCAACATCCTCCTCTTCCTCAGACTGAGACTTGGTTGCGACATCTTCCTTAGACTGAGAATCAACAGCAGCTTCTTCAGTTTGAGAGTTAACTGCACCTCCTTCTTCTTCTTCTTCTTCTTCGGTTTGAGAGTCTGGTGCAACCTCTTCCTCAGACGTAGACTTGCCTGCAACATCCTCTTCAGGCTGGAAATCAACTCCACCTTCTTCTTCAGTTTGAGGCTCAACTGGACTTATTTCTTCTTCTTTGGTTTGAGAATCTGCAGCAATCTCCTGTTCCTCAGAATGAGAGCTGGTTGCAGCCTCCTCTTCAGTTTGAGCTTCCACTTGGTTGTCCTCTTCCTCAGACTTGGCTGTATCATCCCTTACACTAGTCTGAGATTCATCTGTGCCTTTATCTTCCTCAGCTTTCGACACGGCCGCAGTATCTTCAGGTTGAACATCAGCTGCGTCCACACCTTCCTCAGACTGAGAAAAACCTTCTTCCTTTTGAGGTTCTGCCTCTTCTTCCATCAGAAATAAATACATTGATTTCTCTTTCCCCAGCTCCGCTTCCATCTGCTCCTCCTGCTCCATCTCTCTGATCTCTCTCTGAAGCTGAGATGCCATCACTGTGGGTTTGTCTTGAGTTGCAACAATGGAAAAGTTGGACATGGCATCAGCATGAGCGTAGAGAGCTGTGTTACAGTGGACGATGTCAGTCGTGATATCAGGTTCACTGAGTTTACTTAGGCCCAAAGTGAAGCCCTCAGAGTAGGCGGTCTCACTGAGGCCCCGCTCCGCCAGAACAAAGCTGCTCACTCCTGAAAACCATGAAGGGAAAAAAAGAGCATTAGCAATGACACTGAGGACAGCAGCTGCAAATGAATTATTTCCATACATATTACACTATTTGAATCAGAATCCGGTTTATTGACAAGTGAGTTTACACATACAAGGAATTTACTATGGCATTTTGGCGCAAAGCAATAAACAAGTAAGTAGATAATATAAAGAAAGATAAAGCAAGTATTGCAAGTCAAGAAGAATAACAGACTGAGTCGTGTTTAGACTGCTGTTATGCGTAATGGGCAGGTAAGGTAACACATTTGTATTTTTCATTATTTCTGACACTTAACAGTTTAAATTGTTATAAACGTACCAAATAAATGAATAATCAGTGATTGCGTTGACTTGTTATACATATGATCACAAATGAAACAACTAAATCAGCATAATCACCTCCCATCTGCCTTTTATCTACAGCGGCTCCAAATTCTTCCTCTGTGATTTTTCGACGTTTAGAAACTCTTCTCTGCAGGCCATTTTTCTCAGTCTGAACGTCCACAAAGGGTGTTTTTAAACTCAGAGAGGTGGAACTGCAAAACAGATTGGACAATGCCATGTAGTTATCTATCCACTCATGAGAGTTAACTTAATAAGGTCACTCCCTATGGAAAAAAAATAAATTAAAAAAAACAGACAATGCCTGATCAGAGTCAACCACTGTTAAAAGAAACACTACATGACATGTAGTTTTCTAATGCAATTTACCTTGACAAAGACAGTGACGTAAGGTCGCTTGTTGATTCATTTTCCTCTTCAACATCTGTAAGGACAAGCATCCATCAGCTAGTCAACAAAATATACATGATAACTGTTCACTGATACGGTCACCATGTTTCTACACCATCCTCCTGTTGTTGTAGCTGGAATATACTGGAACACTCCGATTCTGCTGTAAATATAACAATTTCCAATAATAAACATCCATAGGATCTTTAAAAAAATCCCACTGAAGCCTATGAAATAGGGGCTTTAACTTACCATTTCCATCTTTGAGACGCTTTTCAAAAGCTGTTACATTAAGGCTCCGACGTGGTCTTTTTCTGCTCAGTCCCTTTACAGTACTAGCTGCGTTGCCAATCGTAATATCAGGCAAGTCCAACCCTGACAGCTCAATGCTGAAAGTCAAGCAAATATAATCCTGTTATACAATACAAGATATATACAATGTATAATGTAATTTAACAAGTTGCATAAAGTCAATATTGTTGGAGAGAATGCAAGTCAGGGTGGATAGTCAGATATGGCCCAGCAACAATATAAAAAGTTCTAACTAACATTAGTGTATTTATTTAAACTACTGCTGGATGCAACTTAAATGTCAGTAACATGGAATTCCTGTTTCAAACACAGCTCACCTAGGACGCTTGCTGGTAATGCCAGTGCTGGCTGAAGACGGCTGTGGTTCTTCGGATGCAGCTTCCTTGTGAACCACAGGGGACCTCACAGGCTCTGAATCGCATGACAGTTAACATGGTTAAACGGACAACAACCAGCAGCCATATGATGTGTGAATAGACGCAGGCCCATGCGCATACCTGTCCGCATGATGTTCATGAGTACGTGCCTCGGTGTGTCTCCATCATCGAACAGCAGTGAGCCTGGGGTAGGCATGTTTATCTTTCTGAGCACGACTGAGGCAGTTCTCCGTTTAGTATTGGGCAGGGATTTCCTGGTTAAATTCTGGAAAGATGGTAGATAGGTCAACTTTAGGAGACTCAATCATGTCCTTAATCAGCATTAATATTACCTGTCTTCCTCACCTCATGTAGTTTATGTTTCAGGCTGCGCCGCAGGATGTCCTGTGGGGTTTTGGGCTCAGCATCTTTCTTTCTCAGTCTACTGCTGCGTCTGGTCCCACTGGTGCTTGGTGCATTGGAGGCACTTAAGACAAGACAGCCCATAATAAATTGAAAACTGGATACAAAGTCATTGAGACATGTTTGAAACGATCTGAACATCAAGAATGTCTATGGTAACCTGGCACCTCCTGTTTCAGGTGTAAAGTTATACACTTTTTAAGAGTGGAACACTTTGTTTAATTCAAAGCAGTTTTACGTTCAATACAAGCAACGTGTTTAACGTTACTGGGCCCAGAGGATGCCAATAATTTAACTAACTTAGCTAACGTTAGTTAGTTATATATTAGTTAGTTATCAGTTAGTTATAGAAAAAACTGAATAAAGATTAAGATGCTGTTGTAGTACCTGCGGGTGATGGGAGTCCTGGGTGTGTCGGTGCTGAGAATGTGTTTCAACAGGACCCGAGCAGACAAGTCCTCCGTTGGATCCATTTAGAAACCGAGCTTAGCCAGTCAGCTGGCTAGCTGATGTTACGTTAGCTATATACGTTTGAGAATGGTAAACAGTTACTTTTACAGAACTAAGCGATTCTGTGGAGTCCAAACGGAGCTGAACCGAGGACAGTGTCATTCATTACATCTTTTATCTAATTAAACATTATCTAACCTCTGGTGACTAATGTTGTCTATTTCAAACATCGACGTGTTTTCAACGGATTCACTCCTCACACTCGTCCCGCGTTATTTTTAAGTGAAACCTCGCGAGAAGACAGTTTGCTTCTTCTTCTTTTGTAGTTAAATGGCGGTTTGCCACCAACTAACAGCGATATCGCCGCCAACTGAAGAATCTAGACAAAACACGAAGTTATGTGTATATTTTAAATATTAGGCTACTTGCTTGAGTTTTATGAAAACATTATTTTAGATCAGTTATCTACCTATTCGTTTGTTCTCAGGCATGCGCAGAATCCTTACGATTGATTGATTGATTGATTGATTGATTGATTGATTGATTGATTGATTGATTGATTGATTGATTGATTGATTGATTGATTGATTGTGATTTTGTGAAGCTTCCGATGTATTTTGAAAGCCAAGACTTACCAAAACTTACCAAAGTCAAACATTTTTTTTTCCATGTCTTGTCCCAGTATAATGTCCCACAGGGTATTTTTGATTTGTTAGTGGAACAGTACAGTCTGTTGGTCAAAATAAGGAATTACAGCTACAAGAGGAAATTGTTATAATTTGACATCAAAAGGTGGAGAGTCTCCAATGTTTTTTCATGAAGATAAAGGAAGCATAAAAAAAGATGTGGACAGCCTAAACTTTTTTCATCAGGGTTATAATTGGACATATAAAATGTAAACATTTATCCTAAAGAACAATTCATCCTGACATCCTTGCCATGTCTTTGTAGACTGAAGGTGTCCCTCATCGAGTGTTACAATTTGGAAAACAAAATTATTTGAATGCAATTATAGAAAAGGAGTTGTGGTTAATGCAAGATCTTTCCTAATGTGGCCCATGTTTAATAATACAAAACTGATCGCTGTGGTTATCTGACATGGACTAGCAGTCGATTCCATGCAGAATACAATCTAATATTGGCCTACATGGTTATCTTAGCCAATAACATGTTGTTTTATGGAATTTTAGATTAGCGAAATACAAAAATACATTAGGTATCTTCAGATGCAGATTATCTCAAAATGGCAGATATTGGGCTTGATTAATTGGTCTATCCCTAACATTGGCTACAATAATCTCATGAAATCAAAGCAGCTGTAGTTCTCAGGCTTTGCTTTCCACCATGGATGTATTCTCTGCAGACTGCAAAACCTCAAGACACGACAAGAAGTGAATGGATTTTCTCTGAGAAGATCTTGCTAGAGCAAACACTTGCTTGACAACGTTGTTTTACACTTTGGTTTTTGTTTACTGATTCACTACCTTTCATTGTTCTCTGTAATTTCTCAAAACGACCCTTTTTATATCAGTTTTTCTGAAACACTATAAACTAAAATGTTTTTGTGGGATTTTCTGTGTGTTTTCCTAGATATTACCTACTGCACTGGCTACTAAAATTTGAACATACATCAGTTAAAGATAACATTCATTATTTTATCTGCAATCAACACTTACAGTTCAAATGAGACTTTGACAACAATGTTGTGAAATATGTTTAATGTTAAATGTCATGTAAATTCTAGTAAAACAGTAGATCTATTGATAACCTTGTGTTGACTCAAGCTGGCCCATATTCAACAGCCTCCAAAACAATTTTATTACCATACCAACTAATTTAGAATTAGGTTGAATATTTAGATGTTCAAGTTGGTTTCTTTCAAGAATTAGTTGACAGTAGTGGACAAGCAGACATCCAGTGTTGTAGTAACCTTTGCTTAGAATATTCATCAAGTGACATCTTTCGTGCCACTTGGTGTTTTAATAATAGTCTCATAATAGCATTTCACCACAGTTACGAATATAAACTTGGTAAAGAAACCCTGAAGCTGTCATTTGGATGTGTTTTAGTCTTTTGTCAAAGCTACTGTGGAAAACAGACATGCAACTGAGACATATGTGTTTAAAATTAGTTTTAATAATTTACAACAAAGTCAAAAATAAATTCATCAATTAGTAAGCAGTAAAACAAGTGGTTGCCTGTTTTATTCATACAGTCATTGATAGGTGAATGATACCTTTGCCCCTCCATACTTGAAATGAACTGACTGAACATGTGCACAATGAGCAATTCAACCTTCATTCAGCGTCATGGGTTTGTTTTGTATTTGGCAAAAAGTGCAAAGACTCCTCACACTGATGCCAATGTCAGAGACGGAGGTGCGAAGGCACAGTGACTTAGAAATCAGGCCTGTCCTTCTTCAGCTTGGAGTAGTCCATGTTAACTTTGAAAAGCTGGAAACATGCGCGCGCACACACACACACACACACACACACACACTATCAGTATGACAAAGGCAATATGGACTTTGATTCAAGATAACAGAAAACATATGGCTTGTTCTGAGTGGATAACCAAGCAGCCATATAAAGGAATATGAACAATGACAGAAAAAATCAACAAGAAGTTATATGTGCAAATTGTACATAAAGGCTCATACCTTGTACTGTTGGTTGACGTCCATCTTGTTCCAGGGCTCTGGGTTGTTCTTGCGATCCCATCTGAGCACAAAGAAAAGAAAAAATGTGAGGTTATCAGGATTTTTCTCATATAGCTTCATACTTAAACACAAACACTGAGGTTTCATAAACATTTACAGTATATAGCCTACTGATGAAAAAAAAGGAAATCTGAGGGGTTAGATCTACAACAAGAAATCTTCATAGTAGCCTATGTTTTTCCGTTGACACTTCCTCTGATGTGATGGAGACTTACGAGACATCAGGGTTTTTCAGAGCCAGCCGAGCTAAGTACGTGACGCTCATTGTCGCCCCGCCACCAATGAAGATGAAGAGGGGGATGAGCTAGTGAGCAAAGAACAAGATAAATACATCACAATGCAGGTTTCATACCAACTATGAGATTCCCAACAACAAAGGCTACATATTACTAGCCTAATCTTTATTCCAGTGACTCTGAACCAATTGACTTGAGACCCCTTAAAACCAAGGACTTTAACTGTGACCCCCTTGTGCCCATTTGCGTGTGTTAAAACAAAGAGTGTCCCCAAAATTTGCTGCTTATGCCTACATATCGTCATGAAATAATCATATAGGCTACCCCCCCCCACACACACACACACACACACACAATAATGATCATTTTACAGACGTGTCTCACCTGAAGGAAAGCTTACACTGTTTATAGGGGACAAAACCATTTCTAGTCGACTATTAATAGAGTCAGCAGTAAAGCTAAGCGTGTCACCCGGTCGCCCTTGGATATTTGACTCTTCATTGTTGAGTCATGACAGGACGTGCCGCAGCGACCTCCACACATGGCTGTGCACATGAAGAGTACAGGCCCACACCTCTTACCCGGAAACCCTATTTGTTCCCCCCGTTCACAATCAACATTTCACCAATTCTGATTCCTGTATTAATTTAATGTCGCCAGCTATCCTTCCTCATCGGAGCAGCTGCCAAAGAAACATGACGCCTGTCACGACGGCAGGAGAGCAAAAAAAATAGGGTACAAACCTAAACAGGAAGACGGATAATAATGGGAATAAAGTATTGTTCAAAGGGAAGACTGGAGAGATAAATATGAACTATAATGTGGATTTATTGGTGAAAATTGCCTTTCTCGTCCATTTCAAC
Organism: Lepomis macrochirus; assembly: GCA_024633595.2. NCBI lineage: Eukaryota > Metazoa > Chordata > Actinopteri > Centrarchiformes > Centrarchidae > Lepomis > Lepomis macrochirus. Next base: position 16,536,330 of record JALXJV020000023.1, read on the forward strand.
GAAATTCATGTCAAGGAATTTACATTTCCGCAGTCATGGCCCTATAATAAATAAATCTGCCGTATATGCTACTGTAAAATATCTTAGCTTTAATTGAGGAAAGCTTCATTAAAAGGCTGAATTATAATAATAGCCCAATAGGTAACAACACATCAGATAATTAAACCGTGCGATAACGGTCGCGCGCTCAACCACACTGCGTCCTCCCAGCGCGTTCAATGTCACCGGGTCGTTCAAATTATTAAAGAATATATAGTGTTCAGGACTTACAGCCGGGTGGCTCCTGAGCTGTTTGGCGACGACCCCAAGCATGGACGACATGGTGGACGCTGCTCCCGCTGACGGAGTCCGTTAAAGCAAATATATCTGCGGGGAAATAATGCGCGCTCCTCTGATGACGATCTCGTGCCGTTTCCCACAGGCCTGAACGTACAGTGAAGTATACACCACCTCCTCTACTGGCAGCCAATCCCACAATGCAACGACAACAGCTGGATACACCAGTAGGCTACCCTGCTGGATTGCATGCGGGAGTGCAGGTCTAAAAGGAAACTCCTGACTGAGGCTTTTCCTGGGCTCATGTCATACATGTTCAAGAACCAGAAAAGAAAAGTGTTCTGCATTTTTAATATGTAGTAAGAGACCATTTAGCTCATTTAAACCTTCAAGAAACAAAAGCATAAAAACACTGTGCTCACTCTGATACAAGCCCGCTATCTAAAATTTGAGGTTACTCTCACTACATCGACCATGAGGCTGTTCTGGAGCTTTCGATCATACCACATGGTCTTCATCAGCAAATAGTTTGCAAAGTTGTCATGTTTAAATTACCAGGGCTTTCTTCTGAGCACTTTCAGTACTTTTTGGCCCTATGTTTGGCTTTAAGCTTCTTTTTTCAATGTAAAAGATTAAAAAGAAATGTCTTTAATAAAATGGAAATTTCTCAAGATCATGTTGCGATTGAAAGCTCCAGAACATCTACTAAATGCACCTTGGATCGTTTCAAAGTCAAGAATGAACCTCAATCTAAAATATCCTTCACCTCTCATGGTGGGAACCAGCTTCAGTTTTTATAGCAGCACATTGTAGTAATGGTTCTCAGGGAAACTGTCAGTCTTAAATGGCAGACTCTTGTTAATGTAAAAATGCCAGAAGGACACAGTTTACTAGGGCTGCAACTCTGACTTCATGTATACTACTTAGATTGCTTTTCTTAGTTCTGCTGATTATTTTTTTAATCAATTGATAATTTTGTTTTCAAAATGCCAGAAAATTGTGAAAAATATCTAACACAATTTCAAGAGCTAAAGGTGGCACATAAAAAAAATGTCTGACCAGCAGTCCAATTTCTAAAAGACATTCATGTATGTTTTGTATGCATTCATTCATGTATACAAACATGTAACATACAAAAGCAGCAAACCATAGCATTTTAGAAGCTGCAAACTTTTGAGTACTTTTTCAAGCAAAAATGTATCATCAAAATAGTTCAAGCAGTAATTGCTGGCACCATGAAATTCAACTTAGAAAAGACAAAGCTAAGGACTGTAAAAATCTGATCCAGGACGAGAAAAGCAAAGTGATACAGTGCCATATAGTGTCACAATGGCACATGGAAGTAATTCTGACAAACTGTATGTTGTTTTTTGCCAGTATAAATTTAAAATGAAAAATAGTAGGTAATGTCCTGAATTTCAGGGTTTAACAAAGCAAACATGTACACCTGTGACAATGTGGGGAGGAAATGCATATCTGGTGTATGTTTCCATCTATACAAACGTTGAGTTAAGACTAGTTCAGTAAATCAGAAAGACGACACATTTTCAATCATATATTTATGTGGACAGAACACAGAACCTGAGATAACACATAGTCCACAGAATCCACACATAAAACATTGAAAGTGAGGCTTACTTGGGAAAAAGACAATATTTCAAGCCATCAGTATTTCACCAGGACAGGTGCTAGTGGAACTAGGAGAAGTAAGTCAAAACCATCACACTAGTTAGCTTTCGATCCACGTGCACACACACATTAACGAAACTTCTGTCAAAAAAAAAAAAAACAAAATTAAACCCAGGACTAATGTATGGAGGAAACATATCCTCCTCCTTATAAAACCATCTCCTGGAAGTGCATAAAAAAAATCCACCCGATACAGTATCTCATGTAACACCTACCTCAAATTATACTGAGAGAACAAAACTAAAAGGAACAGGTTTTTTCTTTAGCTTATGTTGCAGGTAATTAGGAAAAAAGGATGTAGAAAATACACATTACTACTCTTAAAGTACAAAAAGTGAATATAAAAATAAGAATTGCGACTCAAAAGTAGCAGTTCAATTTGTGCAAACATGTCTACCAGAAATAAAACTATTTGAACATCACCTTGTCAGCTTGGCAGGAGAAAAAGAACATCTTCAGAGAAACATTAAGGATGACAAATCTACACCACTAAAACTGGTTAGGTAGTCAACTAGGCTGTGAAACCTCAACAAACTATAAACATACCATCAAGCACACGTTGAGAACATCAAGGAATATAAGGTTTGTATCCATGCGTGCACAAGGGTTTTTTTGCAAGTAAACAAGATGACAACAATAATATCTGTACAACATTTAAAGCAGGAATGCATGAGCTGAAGCCTTTAGGTATTGATGCTACCCAAGTCCAACTGGATAATTCCCTTCAGTCTACAATAATGAATGTGATTGTGATTTCATTGAGTTGAGGGTTTTTTTCCAAGTTAGGTAAATAAAAATAAAAAGAGTATCCCAACTGATTTGTCATGCTTTGCAGATAAATATCTTTGAATACTTAACAACCAAACTTTTCCAAGAAGGGTTTCATTTTGGACAAAAGATCACACACACACACACACAGACACACACGCGTGCACCAGTCACAGGTTTAAAAAACAGGATCAACAAATAATAAGTGTATGTGTCATGGCTTCTTTGGGGAAACAGAAAATAAATGTGCAGCGCCTGGGGGGGGCAGTCAGTCAACAAATCACATCTCAGAGTTAAGAGTAGAATAAATGGGAAGTCCTGCCTTAAGGCTGACCAGTCTCTTACAATCATGTTTGGCTAAATATATATCTTTGGATTAAGAAATGACAGAACTAAAGAAGGCCTTAACTTTGCATGTTACACTGCCTGGAAACCCAAAACAAGGAGCTCATAAAGCTTATCCATTGTATCGTGAACAAGTTTCATTCTTTTTTTTCTTTTCAATATTATTATTTTTCAACATAGAGATCATTTTAACCCTGTATAGAAAAGGAATGGTCCTTTTCTAAAATTAAGCAACATCCACAAATCTGTCCCAGACCACTGAAATATCTGCATCCTGCACAATAATTTTCAACAGAAAAAGACCTGTGCAGCTGTAATCAGAAAGCGAGGCCCTCCCCTGAGGTTTCTCCCATGACGGCGGCGGCGGGAGGATCCGGAGGAGCGGCCCGGTTGCCAGAGGAAGTTGGCTGGCAAGAGCTCGTTCCCTGGCTTGAGCAACCGCCCGCTGGAGAGATTGTGAGGCTGCGGAACAGCAGGTCCATGGAGGGGAGCAGAGGTTTGAGGAGGCTGACGGGGCAGAAGGCTGAGCCCCCATGGGGGGTGAAGTTTACCTTGTTGGGGTCTGGGCAGGAGGAGATGAGGGCTGGCTTGAGTTGGTATAGAGTGCTACAGAATGAGAGGACAGAGTGGTAGAAATGAGGTTTTGTTAAACGGAAAAGTAGTCACTCCTCACGACAGGCCAGGCTTTATTCTACCTAAGACATCACATTATGCTTATTCAGAGACAATTTAGAGGAGACATGCCACTCAATCACATCCTCAATACAACTCTATGGGGAAAGCCCGTAACTGCAGAGATGGCAGTTATCCCGGCACTCCCGCTAGAAAGCCAATAGTCTGCTTTTAACAGCCAAAGCGGGAAATATATTTCAGCCAATCGTGTGGTGCCACTAACGTAAGGGTCGGTATTACTTCTACTGCGCATGCGCAAAAGTGGTGACGCATGCATAGTAGAAGTAGAACCAATCGGGAAAACCGCTTTTTAAACCTTATTTTGGGGCAAAGTTGTTGAACTCTTTCAGCGATTATTATCAGATTTTAATGCTGATTCTGTTCATGTAGTTTTTATGTCCCAGTGACCTGTATAAGTGCAGTTCTGGCTATCTCCCCATTCATTTAGATAGGAGCCTGGTCTTGTTAGTCGAAATAGCTGCCGTGAGGCGTTGCCAAGATGGCGGCCGAGGGGCATGACTTGCCTAAAAGTAGTCCTACAACAGCCACACATGCAGGATGTTTCCACTTTTGTGTCAGAGCTTCTGATTTAATGATTGCTGTCAGGATGTAAACAGCGTTAACAAATGTAATAAAAATTCTTCTGAAACAAACTGTCTGTCCCAGCTTTTAATGACAAAAACCAGGCAGTAGTGTTGTGTAGCTGGGGGGAAAGACTTTCGGGAAGGTATATACACACACTTCACCTGACTAAATTCCTTTGATTTCCTCCGGTTCTGTCGACCAAAACCATTCTGTAACTTTAGGTCAGCTGTTTTCAGATGTGTAACAAAATTTACAGACAACGTTTTAAATGGCTAATGTCCAGTCATGTGTAGATATAGTTTAGATTAAGGGGAAATACTTGTTGTGAATTCTGTCATTGTACAATGACACTGAAATCACCACTAGATGGCGCGCGTGTGTGCACACCATAGACTGTATATTAAAAGGCACACACACACACACAACACACACACACACACACACACACACACACACACAGAATTTGAATGGATACACTACATTTGTTCAGTTCAACTGGCCTAGAACAGTTCCATTAGTTTATTACTTATTTCTCTGTGTAGAGGTAAGAAAAACATCTGAATACAAATAGACCATATAACTTGCCCAGTTACACAGAACCACCGTTTTGTCCACATCAAAGTCTGTTTACAGGCAGTTGGGGGTGCATGTGGGGGAGAAATAAAAAAGTAGTATAAAGCCTTTCGTGGCTTCAGAGGAAGCTGGGTGAAGTCTTAGAAATGGTCTCAAGTGGCAGCTGAGTCTGAAGACAACAGGTTTAGAGAAACAAAAAAAAAATCTGTGGGTGTGGAGTTAGAAAGAAGTGAGCTTGCCAGACCTCAGTAGCCCGCTCCTCATATCTGCTTGAGGTTAGCAGCCCAAGGCTAGCTTCTTGAATCTTTGAACTGTTAGTGGTAAAGTTTTGTGCGTTTTGGGTAATGTAGGTGTCAAATTGCCAAGAAGACTAAATTAAATTAAAAAAAGCAATATCTGGTTCTGCTGCATTATTTTTTTTAAGAAACCATCCACCCTGAGCCCAACAATATATCGATGAAGTACTCTTAAGAGCCCCATTGAGCCGTGGTGTGGCTCGGAGTAAACATGTGAGAGAAGGCTGCCAATTCCCGTTTGAGCAGTGTTTGGAAAAACGGCGTTTAAAAGAACGGCGTTACGTAACAGCGTTATTTTTTCAGTAACGGGGTAATCTAATTACTTTTCCCATCATTACAACGCCGTTAACGTTACTGGTCGTTAAATGCGGTGCGTTACTATGTAATAAACTGTGTAATCCGAACGCACCAGCTGGCTCACACAGCTAGTCAGGAGGTGGGTTAATAACGAGGTAATTAGTGCTTGAAGTGGACTGGTACGCTGCGCTCTCCATATCAGGTTCTCTAGGCGCAACGCTGGCTTCACCTGTTCTCGCCTCGCCTGCTAAACTCTGTCGGCGGGAGAGGCGAGGGACAAGAGAAGCTCGGGTGCCTTTCAACCAGCGATTATGTTGGCTAAGGCAGAGTTCATGTTTCTTGGTAGCCAATCAGAGCCAGTGCTTTTACACACATGCCAGCACATGCGCCACACACACACACAACAGCTAAACAGAGATTCGATGAAGCAGCAGAGATTTTTTTTTTAACAGTAACGCAAATAGTTACTTTCCCTGGTAACGAGTTTTATTACAGAGTAATTCAGTTACTAACTCAGTTACTTTTTGGAACAAGTAGTGAGTAACTATAACTAATTACTTTTTTCAAATAACGTTCCCAACACTGCGTTTGAGACACAGATCAAACATACCTGGTTTCCTCCCACACCCGGACCTTTTCACAGCCCTCTGGAGGTTCTCTCTGGAAGCAGCAACTTTTGTTGGGCCCTGGGGAGGACGACGTCAGGAGAGGGAGGGAGAGGTCAGTCTCATTCTGGGTGGAAAACGGAGACAGGAGGCAGACCTCTGCACTGTCTATCAAAGCTGAAAACAGGGAGGAAAAACGAGACAATCAACATAGTAGATAAGCAAAACTCTTTCAACCTGCACATGGAAGGAGAAGTTCACCTTCGAGGATTTGAACCAGAAAGAGTATAAACTCCCTCATGTGCTTTCAATCTTAATGGTTCTCAATCTATGAAATGAATTAGCTATGGTCAACCCATGAAAACAAAATCAATTTTACTATTAATATGGTAAACTGGAGTTTCTGAGCATTGAAATTAGAAATTCTATTACAAATATCATGGATCTTTCAGTTTTGTTTTCCATTCGATTTATAAGCGACAAAGGACAAAATGTAGCCATGTACTACAGTCAAAATTTAAATGTTGAAAGTTTTAGTACACATAAGTATGCAGGTAGTGTTTTAGATTGTTCCACTTACTAAGCAACAAAGTGACGGCTGTCAGTGTATCACAAGATAACGAAAATGTAACCACTTATAGGAGGCCATCCAGTTAGACTACCATCACCACTATATTGTATTTGGATAATTGCTTAGCACCACAATCATAAATTAGCACATGAACGCACCACTTAAGAGTTTGTAACCTACAAGTGGAGGGTGAAGCATGCACAGGAAAAGTCTTCACTACTCAAGTACTGGTCTCCATGGGGGACCAGTACCAAACAAAACTTAACAAAAACATCATGGTAAATGTCTGGGGGATTATTCACCACAGAGACTGATACAGAACCTGCTATTATTGCACCAATAAAGTGGAGGGCAATGTAAAAATGGATACTGTACTTCTGGTATGCAAGGTCTCTTTGTAGAAAATATAGCTCATAAAATGTGTCTTATTAGTTTAAAGTGAGTTGTATAATAGGAAAACTGTTTAAAAAGCCTGCAATTCCAAGTAGGTATGGGTTTAAACACATTTAACAACAGAGCGACAAGTGACCATTGACCTGAAGACAAATCAACCTGTGCCTGAACATTCAGTATGCTACTATAACCAGCCTGGAACTGCTAAAGCCTGTTGGACTAGTACTGCAAATGAGCTTTGATATTCCATCTCCTGTTTAGTTGCGATAATTTCACGATGGTCAGCGTTTACCCAAACCCCTCTGTGAAATGTTGAGTATGTTTGAGTGTGCATCTCTGGGACAGTTGCCTGTGAGACTGCATGCAGAAAGTGGTTTTCTGATTTTAGGTCATGTCGGAGTGGCTGCAACAGGTGTGAATGTCACACAGCAGTTTACTTTTCCTGTTTTCTGACAATTCTCTATTTTAATACTAACATAATTATTTTCTACTACTACTACTACTACTACTACTACTACTACTACTACTACTACTAGTCTGCATGAAAAAGCAACACTCCTTCCTCAAGCACATGATCATGTTTTGATTCAGACTGTGCACAAATAATCTGAATCAGGTCTGTTGCCAGCCACTTTAATGCAGAGATCCCACAATAAAAAAGCATATCCACCAGTGTACTGCATTTGCTCATTCATACAGGCTACTAAACCAACGTTTTTGCAGCATAAACATGCAACCATGTGTGCTTTCACATAGCGACATGGCTTTCTTTAACCAGTGACGTAGAAAAAGACTTAGGTGTAACGCTAACACAACACCGGCTGTTGCTTTTCACACATACAGCGCCGTGAGACAGCATATACCCGCAATAATCCTGGAGAATAAGGCAGCATGAAAGCCGCTAATGTGTTTGTGATAGAGAGGGAGCAAGCGATGGGAGGGGCTGAGCAAATCCATTTGCTGTGCACAACTTTACAGTGAAATACCATTTTAAATAGTTTAAAAAAAAATCAATATATGGCAGTCAGCGTTGATAGTGTGGCGGGCCGCTAAAAATGAATCAATGTATTGGAAACACTGAATTTGGATGTAGTGAATTGACAAATTATGCGTAGAAACTAACCATGGTGCAGATCCAGAGGTGCATCTTCAGAGTTGGGTGGGGAGGTGGAGATGTAGGAAGGAGGGAAGCTGGGTGAGGAGGGGGAGGAGGAAGACGAGGACAGAGGTGTGGTGGCGGAGTCACTCTGAGATCCACTGCTGCAGCTCTGCGGAGGGACTGGAGCCCGGTGGCCGTCTGGAACCTCAAGGAGCTGACAAGGTGGGAAATGACAATGTAATTTATTGTCAGCCACCATCATATTAAATGTAATCTTTTCTTTACAAGTAAACCAACTCATGCATCTATTCTCGTTATGTGGAGGAGCGGGTGACAGTTACCCTGTGCTGAGGATGCGGCGGCTGGCAGATGAACATGCCTTCTAGCTCCTGGTTGAGGCCCTCCACACTGCAGCGCAGTCGAGGGACCAGTGTCGACAGGGGAGCAAGGGGGATGGGAACTGGCTGTGTCTAAGGACACAGAAAATAAGTTGAATGGAAGTTAGGCTGCATTACTGTTGGGAAGCAACTTCAAGCGGATCAGGCACTTGTTTGTTGGTCAGTTTGTCATGTTTCCTGTAACTTTAAAGCAATTTGAGGTACACTCTTTGCATGAGGAGTGCTATATCAATAAAGACAATTTGAAGCACGCTTAAGTTAAAATTTATTTTAACTTGTTAAAATCTTATAAGAACACTTTCAGGTACAAATCACATCTTATTGGTTGGTCATGTCACCGCCGCTTCAGCCCAGTGGAGTGTGGCACCACACAACAAGAAAGTGCAGACCAGCTGTGCTCAAAAGCAGAACTACGTATTTCGTTCTGAAAAGCAGAAGCGACGTGATGCAGTTGTCTTCCTGTTGCTTCATTGCTTTAGTTCATTCACTTCCTGCGATGAGCTGCACAGTTTATGTCACTGTGAGAAATGCAATCAGTGACTCTTCTCTGAAGACAGAGAGATCTGTTGTCTTTATAAGCTTGTACACATGTATGAAGTAAGTAATGCAGTATGTGTGTGTGTTGTGTGTGTGTGTGTGTGTGTGTGTGTGTGTGTGTGTGTGTGTGTGTGTGTGTGTGTGTGTGTGTGTGTGGTGATGCTGCTAGGGTACCTGAGAAGTTCCCAGGCTACAGCTCCCCTGAGGATAGCCACGCTGGCGGTCTTTGTCATGCCCCCCTGAGACTGCAGGTTTGGCACGCTGCTGCAGCTGTTGTTTTAGTTTAGCAATCTGCAATGAACAGAGGTTATTGTCAGTCGATCAGCTCACGCTCACAAAAACACACAGAGGAAGTCCTTTAACCTTTCATGTCACACACTTTACAACCCTTCAGAGACAACAATCTGATTATGTGATGTTTGAGATGAAAGCTACGATGAGGAGGGGTGAAAACTGTAAGAAAGGGAAGTTTCTTTGCAGATGAGATCATTTGGTCTCCTGTTGCTCAATCATTTGTCCAAATAATTGAGCCAGGACTACAAGAGTTTGAACTCTTTTATACAAACATACAACACATCCAGTTTAGTAAGCTTGGTTGTTACAGGCACACAAATGTTGAGCAATAACGGCAGAGGTTCACCTCTCGCAGATGCTCAGCGCTGCCCCATGACGCCGATCGTTTGTGGCTGCTGCTACCTCTCCTGCTCTGGGATTTATCGGCCCACGAGTCTGGAGTCTGGGGAAGGAAAGCCACCATAAGAACTAACATTCTGCAAATAAGATGACACGTCACTAATAAATAAGCTCATATACTAAAATTATATTTCAGCCTTTTGATTGTGTTCAAACATAGGACCTGAAACTGCTGCGTTCAAGTGACGCATTACATCAGGACTTCACACATATTTGACCAAAAAGTTGCACACTTAGCACAGCTTTTCACACTCATAAGGCTGATCTGCAGCCACATCACACCATCCACACCCACAGACTCTCTTCTTCACACTTGTAGAAGAGCAAAAGAGCAGGAGAAACTGAAAAACAAAAGAAAGAGAGAGAGAAGGGGGAGGGAGGATGTGGGCAACAGAACGGCAGTGGCGAGTGCCTGCACACAGAGCAGAGAGGATGGGTGCAGCCAAAACGGCCTCATCAGCTGACTTCAGGGACTGTTCTCATGGCTGTGGTTCTCACTGTAATAGCTCTACAAGCAGTGGACACTCCCTCCCTCTCCGTCTTTGAGCAACTTCCTTCTCTGCAAAAACTGCAAACTAATCTTTTAACATAACCCAACCCCATATGCTTTATGGAAAAAAAGCACAGCTGCACAGACACATTAATGATTTAAAAACTCTAAACACAGAGACATCTGTGGTAAAGTAATGCATTCCATTCATTTCTTTCTCACGGCTCTGATTCAAATTCGCCGACACAATCGTGTTCACACTTTATCCGGAGCTGACCTGGGTGGATTTATCCTTACGAGACAGGCTGCTCTGGCCCTCTGGTTCTTTTGGCCAGTGTCCTTGCAGGTACGGCCCGATGATGGCATCAAGAGACATTGTCCGCCTCATGCCAGAGCTCAGCTGGTGTGGTTTGGCCTTTCCAGCTGTCAGACGCAGACAACTTTTTATTTGACATGAAGCAACAGATTTAAATGATCTTGTTATTTATTACGTTTGCATAATTGCAGAATTATGACCATGTTATCGCTTTGCACTCATTAATTCATCAAACACCATTTTCACCTACATAATCAGAAAATTAGTACTCAAGTAAATAATATAAATGTTTTAAATGTGATTATTTAGACTTAAAAAGTAATTTGGTTAGAGATTCATTGACAATGTATTTGCCAGATTAATCAATAATAAAAAGACACATTTATGTAATATATTAACATAACTGCTAGGTTACAATATGTGTTTTACTACATTTCTATATAATATTGTTATAAATTTATAAATTGAGGTATTTTTTAGATTTATTATTCAGTTGCGAAGATGTATGTATGATAATAATATGCCCACAGGTACATTTATATAGAAAACAAAACGCTTATTTACCAATGAATAAATAGCTGATGTAGTGATTGTCAGTTGAAAAACTAATTTTGTTGTTTGTTCCAGATCCTGCAGTGACTTCCTTTCTTACATTTGTTTTTTGTTTTATGATTGGATGCTGCCTAACACATAACCACAGGGGCTTTACTAGGTAATCTATCTCGAGTTTGAAACTAATAAGTAGTTTGTAATTTAGGAAGTACTTTACTAGCTACTACTTGGTTACGCATGAAGCGGGTGCCAACCCAAGCCAGAATGCAGTTTTATATTTTTACATTTTCTATCATTTCATCATATTCAAGCCTTTACACATTTATCCAGGGACATAACTATATTATACAGTCTGACTGGTGGTTAACTCATACCTGACTTTCCATCCCTCCGGTGTGCTCGAGGCTTGCTGGCCAGCTGATAGGGGATAGTAGCCTTGAGGGGCTGTGGACCCAAAGTAGCTCCCCGGTGCTGTCCAACTCCACTTCGGCCAGACATCTTTTCCAGCTACAAATATGTGACTACTCGGCTCCTAAATAACGATAATTATGGATGTCCTGCCTGGGTGAGATCTGGGGGCGCTGTGTGGAAGAACTGGCTAAGTTACCAGTTTTCAACCCTTCCTCCTCTGGTGATGATGACTACTCAAAAACCGTTACAAAAGTCAGTCTCGGGTCTTTTAAACACTATTTCCAGGTAAAAAGAAACTACCAGCGACTCTTAGCTCGACAGATGAAACGTTACTAACAGCTTGAGAGCAAGTCTCCGGCGGTGATAATACTCTTTTCTTTTTTTCCCTCTGGCTTGTGTGCGAGTTAGCAGCCTAGCAAGCAAAAGTTTCTTTGTGAGGATGTTGAGATATTTCACCCCGTAGTCGATCAAGGAAGCAGCTCCAGTTTCAAAAAGTCACTTTAACGTCAACTCCTACGTCTTCTGAGGAAACCTTGAGGTGTGTTTCACTATATTTTTGTTTCAGGCTGGGGCGTGCTTTGGTGGTCCCAGAAAGTTGCGAGTTCGTCAGTTACGTTGCCCCTCCGCGTCCTTATTTAAACTCCAAACACCTCCAACACCACGCTGGTGTGGATTTAATTATGTAGGGAGGCGGGCCCGGCTTTGGGTCTCACTTTTTATTGGTTGGCGGAGCCTCCAACTTCAATCCCATTGGACAATCTGCCTTCAATCAGCCAAACCACGGACAATGAGATTTGCTGTCACCGCCCCCATCTCATATTTCATATTAACTGATTTTCGTCATTAAATTCGTGATGAAAAAACATATTTAAGCTTTTTAAGTGTGGAAATTGAGAGTTATAGATATTTAACATGGCATTGAAAATACATTGAGTACTTACTACCCATGTATTTAAAGGTCCTTATCAGTGTTTTGGCTTTTTAACAACAGATCATGACGATTTTGAAATGTGTGCAATTTGAGATCTTTTAAATATATTTACTACCTCTTTTAGTACAGCATAAAAAATAGCAATGCAGGTTCCTGGAACTTGATTGATTTGTGTAATCCATCCCAGTCAACATCAAGTCCACATTCATTTTTGTTAGTGTTACATGTCGCTGCATGGCGATGCAATATAAGAGCAGATTGATTTGAAAAGTCTGCACTGCATTACCTCATACCAATAATGTGATTTGACAAAAATTAATGCAGACTTGATGCTCACTGTGATGAATGACACAACAAAAGTAAGTCTCAAAGAGTCCGCTAAATAATAGATTTTCATACCATAGAAGTGGATACCTAACAGTAGGAAAAATATGATGAAATTTCTAAAATAAAATGGTTAGCTGTGATATATACTATATATGATCTGTATAACAAAATATCTGGCATGCCCCTCTGACCTTCTTTCATTCATTCATTTTAGGCTAATCATTTCATCAAATTTTTTATCAAATCACCCCAGCTGGGTGTGTGTGCACCATCTGGGTGGACTGTGAAGTGGTTTTGGGTGTTGTGTGTGCATGTGTGAGTTGAGACAGTGTGCATTGTGGGAGATAAATACCCTGACTCTGTGTAAAAGGGTGTGCCAATATTGGGACAAGAGAAGGGGGTAAAGATAACGTGGCAAGCACTTTTAGGGGCAGATCCTAGACCAGTGCTAACACTCCCTGTATCTGCTCGCCCGAACAAAACTGGCCCTAAATGTGCATTTACTTACATGACACCTCGGTTCATGCTTAGATAACACACCCGTGTGTCTGGCACACCACAATGGGAGTAAATGTGCTTTATCACAGAAGGGTGAAGTGCTGAACCATGTGTCCAGCAGTGTGCTCATCTATCTAGTACAACTACACCCAACAATTGCTGTCACATTCACAAAACAGCCAAAGACAAAGCCAGATAACTAACCAACTTTTCACAACCCTCCGGTATCCATTCATTTCACAGCCAAGCAATTAATTGGACAGTATGTCAATCTGGAATGTGTCTCCTATTATTCCATTTCCAACATTTAGCAAAGGACCTTCAGCTGCTGCTTGTTTAACTCTGTGTATTTGTCTGTGTTAATGAATGAATGATCCTAACCTATGACCTCACATAAGTTATTTCAAACCCATTTGAAGACAGACGATGTTATGCTTCACACAGTTAAGCTACAAAAGGGAGACATGATAACAAAAGGTGACCTAGGCTGCTGCACAGGGGGAAAGAGTGTGTGTTGGGTTTCTTGGACTGCTAGTAAAATATATTGCTGTGATGTCAGCTCTTCATTTAGAGCTAATTTTATTTTGCTCACCGGTCTGTCATTTTTGTGTCTGATTTTTTTCAGTCAGGTTAGCGACTAACACAGTTAGCTTCTGTGTGACCAAATGGCAACCAACATACTGGATCCTTGTCCTATTTTGTTGAAACCAAATGTGGAGGCAATAAACTCCTGTTCACCAAGGCTTTTGGGCCTTATTAAGCTAACTTTGTTATCCCCAGCAAACATTGCTACAATCATTTTATGTTCTTGTGTTATTTGTTTTGCCTGCCTACTTACTTGTAAAAGCATCCTTAAATCTATAAAATGTGAGCTGTTATTAGCCTACTAACTGAACAATATGTGCTTGATCAATAGTCGACAGCCAAACTAACAGCTTTGTAAGGCTAAATGCTAACATCATCATGCTAACATGATCACAACGATAATGCTAACATACAGATGTTTAGCAGGTATTGTCTTTACCGTGTTTTCCATCATAGTTTAATGATGCTAATGTTTGCTAATTAACACTAAACACAAAGTATAGCTGAGGCTGATGGAAAAGTTATGAGTTATGATGGTACTTGAACATAAGCCAAAGTCCTGAACAAATGTAAAGTGACCTCATAGTGGCGCTACAGAAAAAAGTTCTTGGATCATTTAAGGGGTCAAGGAATGTCTGTACAACATGTAATGGCAATCCATCCATCTAGATGTTAAGATATTTCAGACTGGTCGGAAATGGTGGACTGACCAACCAACACTACAGCCACACAGTAGGCTGTTAGCATAAGTATTTTTTTATGATGAGCCTTACACGAATTGCATTGACAAAAATAAATTGACCTCTGGGAAAAAGGACTAGTGAAAAAGCTAAGAAAACAAGAAAACAACACAGCCATGCTAGCAGTTCGAGGCACACTTTGAGTTAAATGCTAATGTCAGCATGTCAGCTAACACGCTTACTGTGACAAAGCTTACTGATATTTAGCAGGCATAATGTTTTCCATGTTCACCAACTAAGTTTATCATGTTAGCATGGTAACACATGCTAATTAGCCATACATAGCCACAAAAGTACCGGTGAGGCTGATGGGAATTACATTGTTTGCAGATAATAAGACATAAAGTTAACCATTGTATTGGAGTATTGGACAAATTGAAAATGTCAGTGGTGCTACTGGAAAAGTCAGGGGATCACCAAAATCAATAGAATGCATTATCTGGGGAGCTATATTCATGGCAATTCATCCATTAGTTGTTGAGATATTTAAGTCTGTACCAAGGTTAGTGGACCGACTGATTGCCCAAAGATACACATCCGTTGCACACCAGCATTTAATGTTTCAAAAAAAAGTTTTCAGTTTTATTGCAATTTTAAACAACGCAATGTAACTCTTAACACTGCATGAGATTGCAATTTACATGATGGTAATGATAAATGTAAGTATGATGTGAAATTATATAAAAATAAAAACAGATCATAAGAAAAAAATTAGGCCAAAAAATGACACATACTCACATTGCACATTCGCTATTTCTCTCCTTGCTTAAACTACTCTATCAAGCCAGGTTTGTAGAAAAAGACAATGAAAACATTCATTCTGCATAGTCACAATGCACTTTGCATTGTATGCAATAGATATTATGTCAGTGTTTTTATGTTCACATTGTAGTGGCTCTGCAAACCTTAGTAGCCTGATCTTTTATGTCACATCCTAAAATCTGTATCTAACCTACAGTATGATGGAATAGGGCCTAAACTGCCATTCATCCTAAATATCATGGAGCTGCATCTGTTCTTTAAATAATCTTCATCATAAAACCCTCTGGCCACTTTAACTCTGCACAAGACAAGCCTCTCTTTTTGTCTTTCTTATAATAGTGTAACATAATATGGCAAAACTTGTTTTCGTTT
The DNA here is from genome assembly GCA_024633595.2 of Lepomis macrochirus. Classification (NCBI taxonomy): domain Eukaryota; kingdom Metazoa; phylum Chordata; class Actinopteri; order Centrarchiformes; family Centrarchidae; genus Lepomis; species Lepomis macrochirus. The sequence continues at coordinate 16,552,111 of JALXJV020000023.1, forward strand.
CCATAAAAGGTTATAACTCATAACTTATCCATCCTGCACTGCCAGTATTATGCAAGAGGCAGAATAAGATACACAGACTGGTAAGACACAGACAAATGGACAAGTACATACATAACAACCATACACTGAGTTTTGATGAATGTAACCAGTACAGATACGTTACTGTAAGTAAACAAAATCAAGTATTGTGACGTAAGATAGGTCAAACTTTAACCTGTTGTTTGCATTTCTGGAGGCTTATGTCAAGACAAACAAAGACAGTGAAACAGAAGGAGGCCGTCAGGCAGTACAGCAGCTTTCCCTGCATCTTTGTTGGACAGTCCCAGAAAGGCTACTCTTTCACATACATTTAAAAGGTTCAAGTTGCAAGAGTGCTGGGCGCAGAGCAGAAAGGTAAAGGGATTCATGTAAGGGCCACGAAAGAGAGCTTTTGTCCGCCTACCAAAAGTAGTCTTTTTGTATTCATGTTGAATTGCAGTGTCTGTTAAGTCGTTGGCAGTGTTTCTTTGGCGCCCCCTAGCTGGGAGAGAGGGCAGGACTGTTCTCTGTGCTGATGTTAACCAGGCACTCACTGGACTTGAGGCTAGCCAGAGACTTGCAGCTTGGGAGGGATGCCAAGGACCCACAAAGGCCCATCATGGAAGGGGTGTAGTCCTTTTCTGGAGGGGTGGGACAGGCACACAGAGGGAGGGTCAATTCATGTGTGTTTACTCACTTATTATCTTATGAGAACACAGTATGTAACTGTTTTCAAATTTCACCTGTGCACCAAGCTCCTCCATTCTGTTTCCCCTCCATCCTCTGGGAGTCTGAATCCAGGCTGATCTCCACAGACAGCAGCTCTGTGCTGGGGAAACTCCTCCTACAGGTCAGTGTGTCAATGATGGAGCAATAATGATACAGCAATAAAAATGATACCGCAATAAAAAAATGGAAAATTCCAAAGTCAATTAAAAGTATGCAAAAATACTTTTTAAAAATACTGTTGTTCTGATATGTGTTGTTATGGACCCTGGATTATGCCACCAGAAAAATGATAGACCTATAGCTTCTATAGTTCCTATTTGAGCTTAATCAATTAGTCTATCGACTGAACATTTTTGGGCAACTATTTTGATAATGAGTGTCAGTCAATTCATTTTTCACTCTTCAAGCAAAAATGTCACACATTTGTTAGGATTGGCTTCCCAAATCCCAAAGGATGAGATGTTTTGTCTTAATATAGTAAATTTAATATCTTTGGATTTTGAAGTTTATTGCATAAAACAAGCAATTTGAAGATCACCATAGGCTCTAAGAAATTATAAACAGTAAAGTTTCCTGACATTTTATTGACAAAATTATGAACTGAATAATTGAGAAAATGATTGGCCAATTAATTAATAATGAAAACGATCTGTGGTTGCTATGTTTAAATACCTATTAATTAATTGATTAATTAATTAAAACTGAATTTAAAAGATGCATTGTAAATCACAAAGTAAGATAAATAATAAAAAGTTAATTACATTTCCAATCAATAATTTCTATCTTTAAATTATGAATTAGTTTGAAATTGTACATGGTATCACAAAATATGTCTGCCATGTTCTCACAATACATTTGTTGATAAGCAATGTGCCTCCTAAATGAAAAGAAAAAGCATTAGTAGAAGTTTTGACTGTCCAGACTCCTGCCAACATACATACAACAACATAACAGCTTCTTAAATGGATCATTATTTTAATTCATTACAAGTAAACATGGTAGAAGTCTATAATTATTCACACGTGTCTGTGTAAAAACAGCAAAATAATCAACAAATTAACAAAACAAATATTTTCTATGTAATATGTATATATGTATACAATATATGTGCGACATATTACATGTTTATAGAAGCGCATTTTGTGGTGCATGTATATAATGTACATAACATAAAAATTACATAAACATATACATAAAATTTAAATAAAAATTTAAATAAAATCTTAGAGAAGCAGGAATTAGTAGTAATGCACACAGCACCTTTGCTGATATGACAAAATTATTCTCTTCTATGACAGTGTATTTCTGTATTTCTTAAATTACGTGTGCTTCACGTAAGCTCTGTTATGCCAGGAGACAGACACTCAAGGGGTCAAACCTGCGGAACAGCTTGACGTCGTCTTGGTTGTTGTATGGCTGGAGCGTCGGCCACTGGTTGACCAAAGGGATTGAGAGGTTTTTGGCTAGGTGGCTGGAATCGCATGGAATCAAGTTTGTCCTGACAAACATGAGGATACAAGACATTACTAAGGCCTTCGGAACAGACGCACCAAAAACGTCATCTAAACCAATGAAAACGTTTATAACATTCAGTGGGTATAAGGATGAAAAATGTGATTTAAGCTGGTTATCTTTTTCTGCTTGCCACAGTGCTCTGCACTGCACTGAGGAATATGTGGGTAAAACCTGGAAACCTGGACACAACCCTCTGTCCACATTACTCACAGCTGCTCCTGAAGCTCCAGGACTATGGCCTCCAGGTCCTTCTTCTCCTGTTGGCTGTGGCTCTGTAGGTCCTCCAGTCGGGCTTTCAGCCTCTTGTTCTCTGTTTCTGTGTTCTTCAGCTGGGACTCACGCAGGCGCACAAGCTCCTCCAGGTAACCCTGAAAATGCACATCCACACTGAGCGAAAGGAAATCTCCACCCTTGGACATTCATATGAGACATTAGACCTCTGTGATGCTCAGTGTATTAAAGAAGTCATTTTGAGATGTTGTGGTTTGACTTCTCCTCAACCATATGTAGTAAACCACGCCATATTTAACATATAAGAGTAACTAACACTTTTTGATAGAAAACTGTTAATCATCAATTTAAGCTGACAATGCAATCCCCAGCAGATGAGTCATTCAAAGTTATAATTCAACATTTTGGAAAATTATTTGCTTTTGATTTATTTTCTTGCTGAGAGTTAGATGATCGGCACCACTGCCATGTTTGAACATTAAACATGAAGCTACAACCAGCAGCTGGTTGGCTTAGCTCAGCATAAAGACTGGAAACAGAGGGAAACAGCTAGCTCTATAGCTAACCATCAGTAAGACATTTTCAGCTGAGAAATAGTTTATGTACATAACCCCTCATAAATTATACAAAATAAACAAGATATAACTTAATTGATCCGTTTATTTGTGAACTTTTGAAGGGCTGGTATGTGGATTTCATTGTCTTTGTCCAGAGCCAGGCTAGCTGTTTCCCCCTGTTTCCAATTGTTAAACTAAGTTAAGCTAAGCTAAGAGCTGCTGGATGTAGTTTCATATTTAATGCTATGGGCTATGAAAGTGGTATCAAACTTCTCATCTGACTTTTGGGAAATAAATTCCAAAATACTGAACTACTTCTTCAAGCAACACTATCCTGTGTATGTTCAAACACAAAAAGATGGCCGCACACCTTTTGAGCATTGACGATCTTGAACCTCTGCTCCATCTTGCGACACTTTGTGCTCCAGCTCTCCTCGTCAGTGACCAGGGGGATATAGGGGTGTTCGGGGAGGCTGTCATCACTTGTGCTGCTGTTAACACTGTGTCGATCATCATCATCACTCAGGTAATCATAACTACAAAAGATGCAGCAAAAATTATTTATTTTCAAGTGTCCTTAATGTGCTTTCCCTACTGTAACAAATCATGCTATGAAAACAACATAGAAGAAAGATCCTAAAAGAAATGGAGCTCCTATTTGTAAAGTGAATAAATAAATATTCTTAAAGAGTTTTTTTCTGTGGCATCGCCCCATAGATCAAAACCAAACAGCATGTACTGTCCACCTGAACAATACCAAATTAATAATACCTAAAGGTGGAGTCAGGTATATGTCCTGAGGCAAAAATCCAATACCAGGATGGAACAATGTGTACTGTAAATGATCATTTGATCAAGTGTGATGAAGATTCATTGGATCAGTAATGTACAGTGGATAGAAAAAGGTCTACACACCCCTGTTAAAATGCCAGGTTCTTATGATGTAAAATAATGAGACAAAGATAAATCATGTCAGAACTTTTTCCACCTTTAATGTGACCTATAATCTGAACAATTCTATAGAAAAACAAACTGAAACCTTCTAGGAGGAAAAACTTATGCTTTTTTAAAACTCATGCTTTACCTTTAAATTGACATATAATGTAAACAATGCAATTGAAAAATAAATTGAAATCTTTGAGGGGGAAAAATGAAAAATAAAACCCCTCAAATAACCTGGCTGCATAAGTGTGCACACCCTTAGACTAATACTTTGTTGAAGCACCTTTTGATTTTATTACACCAGTCAGTCTTTTTGGGTAGGAGTCTATTAGCACAGCTATTGGCACATCTTGATATTGGCAATATTTGTCCACTCTTTGCAAAAGCGCTCTAAATCTGTCAGATTGCCAGGGCATCGCCTGTGCACAGCCCTCTTCAGATCATCCCACAGATGTTTAATTGGATTCAGGTGTGGGCTCTGACTGGGCCATTCTAAAACATTAATCTTCTTCTGGTGAAGCCATGCTTTTGTGGATTTGGATGGGTACTTTGGGTCATTGTCATGCTGAAAGGTGAACTTCCTCTTCACCTTCAGCTTTCTAACCAACGCCTGAAGGTTTTGTGCCAAAATTGCCTGGTATTTGGAACTGTTCATAATTCCCTTCATCCTGACTACGGCCCCAGTTCCAGCTGAAGAAAAATAGCCCCAAAGCATGGTGCTGCCACCACCATGCTTCACTGTGGGTATGATGTTCCTTGGGTGATGTGCAGTGTTGTTTTTACCTTTTGGAATTATGGCCAAAAAGTTCAACCTTGGTTTCATCAGACCACAACACATTTTCCCACATGCTTTTGGGGGACTTGATGTTTGTTTTTGCAAATTTCAGTCGTGCTTGGATGTTTTTCTTTGTAAGAAAAGGCTTCCATCTTGCCACCCTACCCCTTAGCCAATTCATATGAAGAACATGGGATATAGTTGTCACATGTACCACACAGCCAGTACTTGCCAGAAATTCCTGCAGTTCCTTTAATGTTGCTGTAGGGCTCTTGGAAGCCTCCCTGACCAGTTTTCTTTTCATCTTTTCATCAGTTTTAGAGGGACTTCCAGTTCTTGGTAAAGTCACAGTTGTGCCATATTTTTCCACTTGATGATGACTGTCTTCACTGGGTTCCATGGTATATCTAATGCTTTGGAAATTCTTTTGTACCCGTCTCCTGACTTATGTCTTTCAACAATGAGATCTCTCTGATGCTTTGAAAGCTCTCTGCGGACCGTGGCTTTTGCTCGGAGATGCAACTAAGAAAATATCAGGAAAATCCCACTAGAACAGCTGAACTTTATTTGTGATTAATCAGAGTCACTTTAAATGATGGCAGGTACATGTAATGACTTCTAGTTAATCTTGTTTGAATGTGATTGGTTAATTCTGGTTAATTCTGAACACAGCCACATCCCCAGTTATAAGAGGGTGTGCACACTTATGCAACCAGGTTAATGTAAGGTTTCTATTTTTTGCATACGTTTTTCCTCCTAGAAGATTTCAGTTTGTTTTTCTATAGAATTGTTCAGATTATAGGTCACATTAAAGGTGGAAAAAGTTCTGACATGATTTATCTTTGTCTCATTATTTTACATCATAAGAACCTGGCATTTTAACAGGGGTGTGTAGACTTTTTCTATCCACTGTATAGTCACTCCAAATATTTAAGGTTATGAGGAGAATTTCACAAATTCACTGTGAAAACGCTATTTTATGCAGTGTCACTGAACAAACCTTTGTGTGAATTTTAAGTATGGTGTGTAATCAATCACAGCTGAAGATTTTCCATCCAAAGCCTCCCCTTTCAGACAGAAACTGTGGACAAGAAAGTAAACATCAATAAGATAAAATAACATTCTCATGTAAATGTATCAATTTGATGCATAAATGTTTCCTCACCTAAAGTCTATGGCTCCAAGACCTATGAGCATCCCTGTTAGGACCGTGGCCTCCTCTCTTAACACGATGGCTCCTTCTGCATAGAACCTCCTAAAGCACAGAGACAAATACATCCAGGTGGGAACATGGTTCTAGCAGGGATAGGGCGATACTACTGTATGTGTGGGGCCTCTAACCTGGTCGTTCTGCTGTCCCTCAGAGCAGTGGCAATGTATTCAGACAACCTCTTCTCCATCAGGGCTACTCGTATCCAGGCCCGACCCTGAAGGAGACAACAAAGGAAGACATCATACGTATATACAATATAATATTATTATTATTATTACATTATTTGAGACTGCACTACAACTCTTCCTTTATTTAGACATTTTTGCTTTCATTGTTTTCTTTCTGTTGCGAAAGATTGGGATAGTTGCAAACTCATAAATCTGATTTCTGTGTAAATGCAAACTAGGACAGCTGTTTCAAATCAGGGCAATCAATTAGAAAGACCAATCCAAGGAAGGCCTTTAAAAAAACATGTCCACATACCAAGAAACCAACAAGCACAAGCTAGGAAAATGAAGGAAAGTCAAAATATGTTTAAAATTAGTTTTCTATTTAGATGACTGTACTGTAGATAGGACTTGCCTTGGCTCGTGAGGTGCTAATGTTTTCCATGCTCTCGATGCTGCTGATGCAGCTGTTGGGCACTTTAGCGCAGGCCAGACGGATGTAGTCCCAGTAACTCCTCTGACCATCAAACCAGCTACCGGAGCCTAGAAAAAGAGTGTAGCTTGAATGTTGTTCAAGGCATTTTCTAGTGTGATATGTTTAACTTAATTCTCAACACATATAATGTGTATTTATTTCAGTGAGTAGAGGGTGGAGTTTGGGCCAACAGCGTGAGACCTCACAGAAACAAGGAGCTGATAATTTCAGTACTGACTAAATTAGTGTTGTCTTCTAAAGATGCATTATCAATAACAGCATTTGAATGTTTTCAATATGCTTTTTTGCTTCAACGTCAGATTCCATAAATTGTTCACTGTTTTTTCAAGTTTCCTGACCATGTCATGTTAACCTCCCAGCCATATTCATTATTTGGGTTCATTACCTTTGAAACGATGGCTAAGGATGTGTTCAAGAATGGCAGCGAAATTGATGAACTCCTCCGATGAATCATCTATGGGCTCGGCTGTGTATTTCTCTAACAGCGTCTTTACTGAAAACCTTTGTGTGGTAGAGAAAAACAAAGAGAAGGAGAAGTTGCCAGTAATGAAGTCATCATGGGAATAAGTTAGTCAGGGAGCAGATTAATGGATTACTGCTTTCTTTGTTTCAGTTCGCTGTAGGAGGAACATGTCATCAATCTAACTATAATTATACTTTACTGGATGAAAATAAATCACAAAAGTCCATGTAAGAATAGTGTTCTGCCAACAGCATGGATTTAATGAAACAAAGTCAATGATAAAAACCTGTCAAATGGATAAAAACCAAAAGTGAATCAGAACTTGGGTTGCTAAACACACATCATGTTCATCCAATTTGGTTGTTGATATAGATTTCTGCCTACAGTCACACTGTACTTTCATTTTGACATGTCACCCATTTACTGCTAGAAAGATGTTTATAGAGAGCTTTCAGGAAGCTCCCAACAACTTAATTGACTTCTTCTTGGACAGCTTGAATTTATGACTCGTGTCTGATGTATTACCCTCAAGGCTGTAAGGATACATAGATAAATTTGGAAAACAAATGAATTCAAACACCCTGGATGAACAGTTTAATGTTTTTTATGTATAATATAATGTATATTTAATTTATTTTATGTATAATATTCAATATACATTGAAATAGATCTGTAGGAAAGCAACACAGGGAGGTAGCAGTAACTGATGCACACTGGAAGCATTTTTGCTTGATTAATTAGATCCTGGTAGTCCGAGTCATGGTCATCTGTGTATCCATGCAACACAAAGTGTGCAATCCTGCAATTTCTTTTATTTGAGCTTGTGTGTGACGAGCCTGACACTAATTTCAAAAAATTTAAAAAACAGTAGACATCTGGCAAAATACAGTAGCTGGTAAAACTCTTTAAAAAACAAGAGAGCCTACAGCCATGCTAGCTGCTCTGTGAGCGTGCACTTAGGTACAGCAGTGCTTGCAGCTAAATGCTAAGCTCTGCGTGCTAACATGCTCACAGTGACAATGCTAAGATATTGATGTTTAGAAGATGTAAGGTTTAAAATGTTCACTATTTTAATTAAGCGTGATAGCATGCTAACATTTGCTAATTAGCACTAAACATAAAGAAGCTGAGGCTGATAGGACTGTAGAGGAATACCAAAGTGATTGCAATTTATTCTGAGAGGGACATTAATATCTAACAATTTCATGACACTCAATTAAATAGTTGTCAAAACATTTCACTTAAACCATAAATTTAATATCATGGGGGCACAATAGGAAGAGTCATCCTCTGGACACCATGAATGTCTGGACCAAAGTGCTGGACTAACCGACCAACACTGCCATCCCTGAATGGCAGCATGGCTAAATACTTACAAATAATTAATATGGATTTGAGTTGAACAATGTACCTGCAAAGTTATGAGGTTTAAAGTCAGCTGGTGACCTTCTCCCAGCATATATACACCCACACACCCCATGACACCCACGCGGTGGTAACTCAAATTCGAGATTTATAAGCAACATTAACCATCTCCTGAAATGACCACTCCTAAATATTTTGGAGACTAAATAATTCAGCACTTCTACTTGCTGCAAGAACATCTGCCAAATGCCATTTGTCCAGCGACACTGTGATATGCTGTTGGGTGAAAAGGGGCCATTTGGACCAAAGAAACCCTGGTATACATGGAGTGAAATTATTTCTGATAGATATCGGTCATGTTTTTCTGTCTCTGGATATAAATAATAGTATTTGGTAAAACATATCTGAACACTTTACAGTCAGTTTGCTTGGTGTGTGTATGTGTGTACAATGCTTATCCTAACACAGGGAATTGAAGCAAGTGATTTCACTCCCCATTGTTTCAAAGGCAACAATGTCTCATTCAGCTGCTCCGACTGTGGCCAGATGCTGGACAATAATTGGCTGACTATCCTCAAAACGAGCACAATCCACTGTGTTTTCACTGTATTACAGACAGCAGGGACGTGACATGACCCAGGTAGGCTCAGGAGAGGTGCAATCTTGTTCACCTGCACAGATGTCAGAATGTGTGAGACTTTAGAGTTGACTTTTGCCTTTAACATCAGTGACTTAAATTGTGGCAGAAGAGGCAGCGCTGACATGAAGCGATACATGAACACGTTTGCTGTTTAAGGTGTCTAGTGTATGTCTGTGAAGAGAGGCAAGAGACAAGTAGATTTTTTGGGGCCACTTGGAGCTAGCTGTGAAAACAACATTTACATAAGATGATGTGGCAAACGTAGCAAACAGCTGCCTATTTACACACCGAGCAGATACAAAATATTAACATGAATGCAATAGACACAGACCTTATGAGAGTGGTGAGACTGGACCAAAACAGTTAAGTTGCAGGCCAGAAAACCAAAACAATGATCAGAAAGATGAAGGGGATACTATCATAGCAGAACAATATAAAGTGGGTTAATGCACAGCAGAGTATGGGGCAGGTAGATTGTTTAAAAGTATTATGACTTTATTCTCATTAAATTACAACCTTCTTCTTGAAATGTCACAGAAAACAGATGTGAATGTGCAGAAAGTTTGCAGAAGTTACTTCGCCAAACAAAGGACACAGAAGAGGAGGGAAGACTGGCATGCCTACATGTGTTGACTCAGCAGGGATGATATTAAACGGGAAAAGTTGATCCACAGGAGAAAAACACAAGCCTGAAAGCCTTATTGCATTATAGCCTATTCATTATTACATTTTAAAATTTTTAAGTGTCACCTTCTTCTGCCTGAATTTTGTGTTTCCCTTTACACACGACATTTCCACCATAAATTGATGGATCCCCGGATGAATATGTGTCTCCACAAATGTTGAAATGAAACCTATGCCCTTGCTGAGTGATTAAAAACATGCATGCACACAGTATGTTCCCGTAGGCTCGGTATGTGTTTAAAAGCTCTGGCAAAGGGCCTTCAAGTGCAAACCTCTATTCAAAACCCCCACAAAGTCCACTCAGGACTTGATGTATAGACCTTATCTGCTTCCCTGCCCTGAGTCCCTGGGGTGCCAGCTAGTCCTTGCCCTAGGAAGGTTGTCGTCATAGCAACCACGCCATCAGCTGGGTGAAAATAAATTGCACTGACAAAGATGACACTGCTAAACACACACAGAGAGACTGTCTATCTGTGGATTTTGTCCGATTTTAGGCCTATTAAGAAAGTAGGCTATTATATATAAAGGTTTTATGTCAGTACAGGCCCACTGTCGCATAGTGCAGAGTTCATAAAAAGGACATAGCCTATGAAGATGACGTAGGCTAAGCGTGCATGTCAAAAAATATGTCTTGTGCATGTGTGGCTTATAGTTAAAAACAAAACCACCAGGATCTAAATTGTTGTTATGCCATTAAACATTCAAATATAGCCTAACTGCAACAATAAACGCATCATTTAACCTATTAGATCTCCACTTATATCAGAGCACAGGCACTTTAACTAACACACACGCGCGCGCAAACACACACACATACTAAAGTAGTAAGCAAACTGACCTGCAGACGGTGATGAGGTTTTTTCGCTCCACCGCCACGTTCCGAGCAGACGCTTTTTTCGAGACATCTCCCATGGCCATCGCTGCCTGCATACAGCCTTGCTCCATCCAGGAGGAGGCAGCCCTGATATCAAAGGACCCCTCCCTGTCGGCCACCGGCCCTCCTCATTCACTTCTGGATGCAGGAGAGAGGATGACTGCCCGCATCAGAACCGCTGACAGCCTGCAGCAGTTATCCTATGGCGGAGGATGTGCAGCTTGACACGGCAGATAGGACCGCAACATGCAGTGTGTTGGTCTGATTATTTTATTATTACTCCTATACACAGACGTGGGATTCTGTGCTCGCTCGCTCGCTCGCTCTCGCGCTTTCAAGCCCCGCCCACTTTGTGAGGTCATGATGACATCACCGGATCAGCTCTCATCAGGCAGGCTGAACATGACGAATCACCTCATGCCTTGAGTGAAATGTACACAAGCGGTTTCCTGCTTTACAATATGGCTTGTAAATGTAATGTTTGATTGTGAACATGGGCGCCGTATAGGGGGGAAAAGTTAGGACAATTCCACGGACCCTGACTGACAGGAGCCCCAAAACATAATTATAAACTAATATGAAATTCTGTTATATTATACATTATATTAACCATCATCATTGAGTATAAATATATTTCAAATATAATAATAAAATGAATGATCTCTTTGTTTTTATTTGTTTTTGGTAGTAAAAGTTAAAAATCCCTATTGAGCAAAAAGTAAACCTTCAAATTGACAGACCACCCCCCTGTGTCTGCATGAAATGGTTTGGTCCTGCCTTAGCGCACTGTGTCAGTGACAGTGTTTAGTTGCAGTCAGTAGATGCGGCAGAAATATAGAGATCAGAATGTTGCTTAGTAAACCAAAGTCTGGTTTTCAAAAAAGGTAAGAGAGGAAAGACAAAGGACAGGATGTCAATCTGTAACCCAGTTTCTCTCCAAGAAAGGTGGGCAGCCTTTAGTCTGTGAGTGGTGTTAACCTGTTGGCTTAATGTCCACAGTGTGGACATTAAGTAGCTAGCTAGCTACTTAGCTGCAGACTAGTGTTAGCTTACATTTCATCCGCATTTAATCAGTGCAGGGAAACTTTAGCAAGATATTCATATTAAATCATTGTCCCTGCCCCTTTTAGCAGACTGACAACAGATGAGTCAGCAGCAGCCCAGTCTGCCCATAACTGTAGCCTCCCTGTCCCAGTGAAGAAGGTGAGCAGCACAGTGTTAATGAGATTTCTCTGTCTCTCTTGCTCCTTTTATCATAAAAAAGACAATGAAATATTTCCTAATGGCAGAAACTCAAATACTAATTATTTTCTCACATAATGATCTTTATGAAATAACTAAAATAAAAAAACACCATGTAAATTAAAGACTATATTAAAATAATCCAGTTTGATACGTTCATTTAGATTGAATTATGGCTGTAAATGACATCTATAGATACATACTTTATTATTCCCATCATAAAGGGCAATTTATTTGAGAAGCAAATAGTGAACTGCATCCGGTATGCTGACTTGCATGCAAATCATCACCAGTAAATATTGTGCTAGTACTAATAATGATCTACAAGAAGCCAGACACATTCAAACCTTTAATTAGAGTTATGTGAAGATTTTGATGGGACAGTTAAGTCTTAGAGATGTGGTGACAGCCGCGCAGAGGGGGTCCAATTTGATTTTTTTCATGGAGCCCAAAATTCCTCACGGCCCCCCTGATTGTGAATTATAAGGACTTCAATATTATTAAAATAAAAATATTCTTAAAAGGCTTGAAAACCTGTATTTCTCAAGATAAATTCAATACAATATGTTTATATAGCGGGTATCATTTAGTGGTAATCCACAATCAGTGACAGGATGTGTCAATCTGATGAAATATTCTTTTAATGTTGTTTGAACTACAGCTTATGTTACTGTTTTAATCAGTTTTATTTCTAGCCCCTAATTATACATTCTTTGTAACATATAGGCCCATGTGTACATTTAGCCCATAGATTGTCCTCTTTAAGTTGGATCATTAAGATAATAAATATAAATATTTGGGGGACATACTCTCATGATGCTCTGTAAAATAATTAAAAAGTACAACAGGAAATTTATTGACAGGAAAATGTAGGAGAGCCATATATATATATCATTATTATTATTATTACTGATGCTTTAACACGCAGCATTTTAATGTTTCAGCTGGTGTAGGGGCAGCACATTTAAACTTATAAATAGTTTTCAAACATTAGAGAGGAAGTAAAAAAAGAGGAAGTTAAAGGGAAAGTATGTTAGGGAGTTAATTTACGACAGCAATGATTGCTGCTTTTCTGTAATTCAGGCGTGTTTCTTAACATATACCACCTTTTTATTCTATATTTATATTCATGTATGTATGAATATAGGATAATGTGTTGTAAATAAAATATGATGTTTTTCAATAAATGTCAATACACATTTTCTCTGTAAGGGACGATGCATCTGTATTACATGACTTTCATCTGTCCATCAAAGCCTTTTTGTGAGCATTGCGGTTATGTGCTGTGACAAAAATGTAATTTAATTTCATGTTTGATAACAGCCTCTGAAAATAGTTTTCAAGTACAATAAGGGTGATATCATCAACACCAGCAGCACCACCACCACAGTCATCATGCTGGCTCATTTCCTTCTTCTGCAATTTCCGATCAACCTAACCTTCACCCTCCTCCCTCTCTTCCCTTTTTTTTACACCTCTGCTATCAAACGAGGTTTTCATATATCTGAACCAACTGAACTGAATCAGCTGTAGATGTCATCAAGCGGAGATACTTTGGTCCCCAACCTCTTCCTCTCTAATTAGCTGACAGCTGGCTGCCACCACACGTTGTTGGTTGGGGGTTGTGGGTTTCATTGCCCTGGTGGAGGAGCATTCACTCATGCATCTGTTGCTCCATATGTTTGGATGCCTCACGTTTCCTTTTTTGACGACGTCAGTGCTGTGAAATGTTCACAAATGGCCTGTAATCTAAAATGAGATTCAGAAGTAAATAGATATAATATGTGGCAATCACAATACGTCACCTTTTCCCTGAAGAGAAAAGGCTTTGAAGTGATTGTTAAAGGTGATTTGGGTGAGCTTGAAGATGGTTTTATTGCTTGTTACATAAATACAAATTTATAAGCTGAACTTTATATTTATAACTGAAATTAATTTCTGATGTTTTAGGAAGAAAACCTTTTTTTGTGGCAGATTTTATTTTTGAAGCTTGAGACAGGAGACAAACTTCTTTGTAACGTAATGTTATATAAGTTATGTCCATGTCTGATGAATGTTTCGCCACTGCAATCATATTTTTTGGTACCTTATAAGTTCATGTGGGGATGGGGAGAAAATAAATAAAATTACTAATTTAATAACCAAATTAATTCAGTGTCATAATAATGTATTTTATGTATTTTAAATGCCCTTAAAAACACAGATATGCAAGTCAAACTATATTCTAAAACTTACAATGATTATATGTGTGTTTATGGGGTCTTAATGGTTTGAAACTCCCAAAAAGTGCACACAGACTATTGCTTTCATGTGGAAAAAATCAATGAGGACATTTTTATGTGCAATGTTTTCATTTTTGCAACAGGGGGCAGAGCTTTAGTATGTTCCCTAACAGCTTAAAGGGACAGTCCACTGATGTAGGATTGCATGTCCATAAGGTTGTGCACTCAACAGAAAGAGATGAAAAATGAAATAACCAAACCTCAAGTTTGTGACACAGGTGTAAAAAACCGGAATGACATCACGAGGATTAGTTTTTTAAAAACTTTCTAAAGTTGCACCAGAGCCACAGAAAACATTATACAACACTTTTTTACTGGTTGAATAAAATAATGATTTTTTGTGAAATTAAGTCCTCTTAAAATAATTTTAAAATGATCTTACTATTATTATTATTATCCATCCATCCATCGTCAACCGCTTATCCTGCGTACAGGGTCGCGGGGTGGGGGGGGCGGGGGAGCCTATCCCAGCTGGCATCGGGCGAAAGGCGGGGTACACCCTGGACAGGCCGCCAGTCCATCACAGGGCACCACAGAGACGAACAACCACTCACACTCACACCTAAGGACAATTCAGGGTTGCCAATTAACCTAGCCTGCATGTCTTTGGATGGTGGGAGGAATCCGGAGCACCCGGAGAGAACCCACGCAGACACAGGGAGAACATGCAAAGTCCACACATTATTAATTATTAATTAATTATTATTATTATTATTAGTAGTAGTAGTAGTAGTAGTAGTAGTAGTAGTAGTAGTATTAGTATTATTATTTGTGGTAGTAGTATCTGTTTATAGTATATTGTTTTATCAGTTGTCTGATTTGTTTTTCTTGTGTTTGCAACCAAAAGATAATAATAGTGATAACACCTTAATTGCTGAGTGTGCTAAGAAGTCAGTTTTGCATTTCAGATAGAATAGATATTTTTTGTTCTACTGTCTGATCCAGTATTACCAGTGACTTGCAAATATGTGCAATGACTTGAAATAACAAACAGAGCTTTTTACACATAGAGCTAAGAAATGGTAGGTATTCCATTCGGTTTAGTTCAGTTTAATTTCATTCACTTTATTCAAACACCCAAAACATGTATTAAATTAACAGATTTATCTTACACTTTAAACACAGAAAAGTAACCTCTTTTCCTAGTCCTAAAATATTTACAGGCTCAATTTCCTGTCTGTTTATCTTGTGAATACTGGTGGCTTGTGCTGCAGGTTTGTCACCCATGCTCGAGGTCTACAAACGGCTCAGGTGCCTCTTGCTGTGAGCTGAGGCCTGAGGGGAGGGTGTGAGATTCTGGACGGTGTTGTGAGGGCAAGAGGTCACACGGAAAAAGGAGACAGCGTTTGCCATGCGAGGGGCAAAAGGTTTGTGCATCAGCCCTCAGGGTCCTGCCAGACAGATAAATAGGACTAAGTAGACGACATGGGCAACAAAAAAAGTGCAGAGAGAAGTCCAGCCTGTCTAAACCTGCTGTCTGGACACTACCTATTGTTCCAAAAAAATGTGGACAGTTAGCTCAGTAAAATAACTGCTTAGGATCGCTACAGTAGATTCATAGACAGAAGCCGCTCAACACACACAGTAAGAAAGATGTGAAGAGGGAGACGAAGAAGTTTAAACATCCAGGTCAGTCCCTCAACTTTAAATTATCTGCAGTATCACAGATTCACAGATTATTTGGCTTCTTTTATCTGTTCACATTTCTATCACATCAACCAAAAGCATATAAAAATGTTTGTACAATTCATCAACACTGACAGAAATTAAAATGATCTGCAAGAAACGCATGTGTAACATCAGAGAGTTGCGATTATAGTACAACACAAACCTGTGCAGACATGCATACAATCCTGATGTATTGAGGCCTTCACTGTCATTTCACCAAATGAAAATGTGTTTGTTTTCCCTCATAGTTTATACAATGGAATCTGATCCCATCCACAAAAAAATCCAGAGAACGACAAAACTTGTTTGTTGAGGACTAAACAATCTTGTCACAAGTTCTGCTCAGTAGCTTCTCTGGAGCTTTTGTTCATATCACGCAATCTTTCTCAGGAAACAGTTTGTTCAGCTGCTGGATTAAAACAATCCTTGAAATTTCCTTGAAATGTCTAGTTTGGTAGGGCCTCAGTTGTGTATTTACAAATGCAAATCAACAAACATAGAGGTTTGTACAGATGGCTGCTCTAGTCAGGTCAGAAAGATTCATTCCTGTCATCTAATTTAGTCTGAATGAGTCAATACCTCATGTATGCTCATCTGAACGTATATCAAAACAATCACAAGATGGTCTCCAGCTCTTTCAGAGATAAGGAGCTATCTGGATCGTCTGCAGGGGTTTGGGCCGGTGAAGCTCTCTGACTTTTTGAGTTATTATTTTCCTTGTTGGCTCTAGCGTGCCTGGCAAAGACTCCGGAGCCAGACATCTCAGTATCACCGGACACATATCGGGGCAGACTGGTCTGTGGGTGGAGAGCGCCATGGAGAGTACCGTGGCGCGCCGGCCTGACCCCTGAGCCTCCACCAGCAGTTCCTCCCGAGCCCGCCACACCTCCAGTGAAAGAAAGAGCTCTGGGATTGGCAGCAGACAAGCTGACACTGTGGGTGGTGGTGTGTGACATCATGCCGCCGTAGTAACAACTGCCTCCGCCGCCACTGCTGGTCATCCTGGCTTTCTGTTTGAGGTCCAGCGTGAGGCTGCGTCTTAACCATGCCTTCTTTACCTCTGCCTGCACCTGAGAACAGGAAGAGTGTGTCAGACCTCAAAAGACTGAGTAAATCTGAGATCACTCTCCAAAATGAAATCATGGCTTTTATTACCTCCCCATTGCAGAAACAGTAGATAAATGCCACAAAAAAGCCCTGCAAAGACGAAATTAAGATTTTATTAAAAACCAAAGGCCTACACCAGATTTTTGTTAATGTATTGCATCTAAATACGGAAAATTACTGTATTCTGTTATGTAGTGGCCACAAGATATTCTGTTACCTAAAAGAATAATTAAAGCAGGTCAATTATATTTACACAGCCCAAATATCACAAAATCACACATTTACAATACTTCAACTTTTTCTACAAAACGCTTATTTGTTTTTTTTTGGCAAGACTTAGATAAGAATCTTCATACCATCTCTCATTTTTGTACGCTAAAAGAGTCATTCCACAAAACCGGTATGATTTGAGTCCCTCTGACCATTTTCAGTGTATTTTATCTAGTTGGTAACCAAAACCTTTTAAAAGCTCACACACACACACTGACACAGTAAGAAAGATGTGAAGAGGGAGACAAATAACCATCACAATCATCTAAATGCCAAACCCCAACCCCTACCCTAAACTGATCTTAAACTCAATCCTTACATTGACTCTAACCTGAACCCTTAAACAGTATTTTGAAGAAAGGAGGACGAGCCAAAATGTCCTCACTTTCCTAATTAAAATATTGCAGTTGGGTTCATGAAACTCATTTAAACTGCATATTAATCTAGCTAGCCTTTAGTACATTCAGCTTCCATAGTGTCTGTAACAGGGTTGATCATCTCATAAAGTAATGACCAAAAATAACAGGGATTTGATACCTGAGGTGGGAAAATATGTTTGTCTGAAAGTTAAATATGTTATTAATGTTGTAGGGTGTTCAGCAAAGTAATACATATTAGTGAAAAATCTAAAAATGTGAAAGCCCAAATCATACCGGTTTCATGGACAAAGCTACAGCCAGCAGCCGGTTATCTCAGCTTAGCATTGAGACTGGAATCAGGGGGAAACAGCAAGCCTAGCTCTGTCAAAAGCTAATAAAAAGCAGCCTAATCTAGAATTTGCTACTTTCCATGTTATATCTCATTTATTCCACCTGTAAAAGAACACGGTGTGGCTAGGTGTTTACCCCTGTTTGCATTCTCTATGCTAAGCTAAGATAACCGGCTCTTTGCTGTAGCCTCACATTTAACAGAGAGTGGTATCAATCTTCTTCTCATCTAACTCTCGGCAAAGGAAGAAAATAAGTGTATTTTCCGTAATGCATAAGTTATCCTGATTACACATATTTAATGAAATTTGTTATAAATATCAATTCTGGGAATATTTTTCACTTGAAATGAAAAATAATTTTTTCCAAATCAGAATATTTAATAATAATACTAGCTAAAACTTTCAACATATTTGTGCTTTCACTATATTTTTGTTTGCAGAGTTAGTGCTTATAAATGTGTATTCTGACCTGGGATGAATTGAAGAACATCTCATAATGCATTTGCACCTGCCACAGCAGCCCCGTGACCTCAGTGTAGGGAAGAGCCATGAACACCATGTAGTGAACCCCAAACAAGGGCATGAGGACTAATGTGGACTTGAGTAGCTTCCTGCAGATAAACAGCATAAAATGTTGGATAAAACTCTTGTGTCAAATGAGGGCAGCCAAATAGTCGATTCTCAGGGGGGAAAATAATTAGAGAGGGTTAGTTTTAATGAATAATTACCGGTATTGCTGCCTAGGGTCCAGTTTACCAGTGTTTGTCTCCCAGAGTTTAGAGGCCAGTACACGTATTATGTTGACAAAGAGGAGGAAATTCACCTGCAAGGTAAAGGTGAACAGTACAGTTATATTCAACCCAAGTATCAAATATTCTTTAATAGTATTAAAATGTAAATCTTACAACAATGGCTGCCAGAATGGGAACTTGATAGATCCACTTCAGGTTTCCTGCACTGATGTCCCAACATCTGAATGCAGACAAAGAAGAGTTAAAGTGAACATTTGTAATACAGGTGATATATTATATATTAGACAGGTGAATGCATCACATGACTCACTGTGTGTCTGCCAGTGATGCTCGTGCACTGACCCAAACAGACACAAACACAGCTGGAACACCTAACATGGAAAACATTGGAAAACTGTCAGTCTATTAATTCACTGTGAGCTCAGTATGTGACAAGAGAGTTTATGGTCCGATGCAGCTTACCCCAGCCGATGATAGTGAGGGCCCATAAGTAGTTTTTGTCAGAGAGGAAGGCCATGAAGATGAGGCTATGTAGGTACAGCCCCTCCACCAGGATCCAATAATGATTGGTGGCCAGGAAATAAAGGAAGAAAGTAACAGCAACTTTACAGCCAGCCTGAGGACACAGAGCGACATTTAAAGGAAACATTCAAACAGGTCATAAAATGCTGGAAAGTGTATTAGGTCTGTGTAAAAAGTACAGTAATATAGCCTACTATAAAAGGATTTATGTTGTTTTTTTTTCTCAAAGACTAATTTAACATTTTGGGAAATATACTTGTTAGCTTTCTTGTCAAGAGTTAGATGACAAGATCGATACCAATCTCATATCTGTGCAGATATGAAATATGAAGCTACAATCAGCAACCAGTTAGCTTAGCTTAGCATTAAGACTGGAAAGGGGGGCAGCTAGCCTGGTTCTATCCAAAGGTAACAAAAATCATGCTACCAGCACCTCTAATGTTTAACAGTTTACAAAACCAAAGTGTAAAAAGTGACACTTTGCTGTTTCACAGGGACAGGTGCAGCTGCCTTGCAACCAGCAGAGCGTCCAGGAAGTAACTGCCTCCTGAGGTCTTTGGTTTTTGAAATCATTAAACAGAAAAGCAACTGAGGTATAATGTGTTAATTGGACCTAAGCATAGTTTACTTTTGGACAGAGCCAAGCTAGCTGTTTCCCCATGTTTCCAGTCTTTATGCTAAGCTATGCTAACAGGCTCTACATTTTTACAGGCCTACATGTGTGACAGTTATATCATTTTGATTATCTAGGATATTTCCGAAAATATCAAACCATTCCTTTCAAAACAAATCCTACCAAGACTTTTTAAGGGTACTCCAAATTTAATTTTATAACATACAAGAACATGACATGATGTTTTCTATTCTAATGTGGACCACCATTACTGTGCTGACTGTCATACAGCATCTTAGCAGCGTTATAACACTATGAAAAAATGTGAACTGGTATGTGAAATGGTAATTAATATAAAAAACATATAGTTTACCATGTGGGGCTTCTGTGCAGTGAACTCAGGCTCAGCCTTACTGTCGTCAGATATTGAGTAGAGCACAGCGTCCTTCACGAAAATGCTGATTGCTCGACATATGAAGGAGGTGAAGAGGTGAATGTGGATGTAATTGCGTGTGCAGTGGAGACGCCTGAAGGATGTGTGTGTGAGAGAGAGGGAGAGAAAGGGGGGAGGGTTATGAATCTACTGTTAATAATCTCTTCTCTTGTTTGGACAAATACTAATATTGCTAATAGATCACTGAAGATTTCTGTTTCTTACTTGAAATAGCAGAGGATGGAGACCGCCACCAGCAGTGATGCTAAAGAAACGGAGTAGCCAACAGTGTACATGAGGTGGAGCCTCTCAAATACCTTCTGAAGGAAAACAAAAATGTAGTCAATACATTGGAGGTCAAACTGGTGTGAAACATTTTGGTAGGTGTAAGAATATTTTCATTATTGTATTGAGGATATTGTATGGAGTAATATAAATTTAGCCTCTTTTTTTATTATACTCCATACACATGCACAAATACACACATTAAACCAATGCACAAAAACACACTCTCTGTATACATATCTAGACAAATGCATACGTACGTACCTCCTCTTGGCTCCTGTGGTTGGAGGTCAAGTATGTGGTGCACTCTGTGTAGTTGGCCCAAGTCCGGTTGATGCTATGCACCTGCTCCCATCTCCCTGTTGCATCACACTGACGGTAGGCTCGCCCTGGGTCACAGAAGTGCAGGACAGTCACAACAATGGCACAATATAATTAGTCTTAGTCTCATACATGTAGTCAAACAGTGGACAACCACATCTTTAATAAGTTTTTTACCCATGTTTGTATTTCAAGTAAGCATCCATTAGCCCATTGCAGAGACTACATTTAGACCACACATCGGTTCGTGTCTCTTGAGCTCACCCACCTCTGTGGTTGAAGTCGTAGATGTACTCTGGACACAGCACTGAAACCATCTGACCCGCTCCACTCCGTGGCCAGCAGATGATCCCATCCCACTCTGGGATACAGTCATCTTCTTCACAAAAAATGGGAAACAGCCATTAGCTATTTTAAGGTATAGTTTGAGCTTTTCTACAGACATACAGTATTCTGCACTGTGTTCGCATGGTACAGCAGGCTCAGGGGCCCAAGAAGTCAAGAGGCTCCTCGTCAAGGGTCTCTGTTTGAAGTGACTTTTACTACATAGGTATTTCTCAGAGGAAGGACACATAGCTCACTGTAAAGAAGGCAAAGTTTTTCTTTATCCTGATCCTTTGATAATAATCTGCTGGTATCAAGTCTGATCTGATATTTTTTTCATTTTCCCTTATTACAGTTGCAGAGTGCATACATAGGCACAGTAAGCTTGACAGTTCTGGGAGAAGTATTTATATACTTTACTTAAATACTAAAACAACAATTGCAAATGTTTACCGACTACTCAATTACAAGTAAAAATCAAACATTTATTCAAGTAAAAATAAGCAGCAAAATATACTTAGAGCATCAAAAGAAACTCATTATACTCATTATGCATATTGACCTTTTTCAGGGTGACACATCATTTTATTAAATATGCAATTGGACTTTTTTCTGACATGTTAATTATGCAAGCAGCATTGAAATGTTATTACTAGTCAAGGTAAAGATAATTTTAACCACTTTAGGTACTGTTGGGTAGTTTAATCTGTAGTAATGTATCATGTCTTATAAACCATAAAAGCATATGCTATGGAAACTTTAATCAGAAATGTATGTAGGAGCTGTCAGTTACAAGTAGTGCAGCAAAAAATACAATATTTTGCCCTGAAATATAGTGGAGTTGAAGTATCAAAAATGGAAATACTGAAGTAAAGTACTTAAGTACAGCACAATACATATAATGTCCTAGTTACATTAATAAAGCAATATGTTTGAATGGTTGTGTTTGAAGAAAACAGAACCTGCTTCACAGGTCTCATTTTGGCTGCAGTATTTTCACTGTTCCTCTTACCAGACCATTCTTCAGAGTGGGGCTCCGTTTATAAAATTCTTCTCCAAATAGACCATTGAAGCAACTTATCATCAGCTTCTGCGTCATAATCTAAAATGGAAAATGTCCCGCTATTGTCTGCACATAAATTCAACTCTGTAATCACAGAGATACTAGTCAGCTGGATATGAGATGTGTGTTATATCTGATCCTACATAAATAATTGATGTAATAAATACTGTTTCTGATTATATATTTGGACATGCACTCACTGACCTCTTGCGTTTTTTTATTCTAACGCTGGATATGCTTGTTAAAGGACTTTACCTCCCTAACAGGGGGAGATTGGGAGTATTTTGAAGGGGGGGGGGCTCTTCAATGTGGACTTTTTACCTGAAGCCAAGGATTACATTTGGTTTTTAGTGAGAGATCATGTGTCACAACTAAAAACACACTGATCTAAAGGAAACATTTAAATGAGAAACATTTAAATAATATCTATTTTATACAGTTTATTATACAAGTTTCTGGGTTTAACATGTCTACTTGCAAAGATTGATTTTTTCCTGTGACTTCCACATACTGGGTTCCCGCTTTTGAAGAAAGCAAAACTGAGCACTGTCCTGTTCTTACTTTTAACGAATAAAATGATCAAAGGCAGCACACAGACCGTTAACCAGGGCCATTTGTGCCTGGATGCTCCTCTCACACTTGGCGTGAGCACCAATCAGAACGTAGATCTGCTCATCTCGTGTGATGACGTCATCAGAGTCTATCTGTAACAGGTGGATAAGAGAGGGAGATGTAAAATAGTTAAGACAAATATCCACAAGATAAAATATAGTGGTATTTTTAGATCACAAGCAAGCACATTTTCTGACTGTGTATGGCATGAAATAGAAATATTGCTTACATGGATGCATTAAAACTTTTTGTAATAATTTCAAGGAGCCAACAGACTAAAAGTCTTTCTGAAGTCTCTTTCAAACTGTGGCGATCCGTCAACCGCAAACACTCATAAGGATCTGATGTGCCTAAGGATCTTGGTGTTGTGAAATAGTTGTGTGAGGGTGCGGTATGTGATGACCCCTCTTTCTTTTTTTTTTCTTCTTTTTTTTTTTTTTTTTTTACAGCGGAGGGCCTGCCGTTGGCCACACGGGGGCCTTGTCCTCAGTACCTCAGCCGTAAGCTATAGTCTACACAAGCATCTTTGTGTTCCCAGGTGCATTTCACAACAGAACAGCAAAACTAGCAACTACAGAATTCACATGAAGATAGTTTGCCTGCCACAACAGACCAGTGAAAGAAATTATTAGGCAGAAAGGTACAAAGACAGAGAAAGAAACAAACAACAAGGCAAATGTTATGTCCAGGAGAGAAAAAGTACATTTTCTCAATGGCTGAGGCATGTACTTGAATATCCATTTTAAACTATGTTATGTTTCTATTCTACTAGTTTTTTCCCAGAATTATAAATTTCCCCCTTGGGGATCAATAAAGTATTTCTGATTTCTGTTTGAGGGAAATATGGTGCTTTTACTTCACTACATTTATCAGGTGTATTTTACATAAATAAAACATTTGATAATCTAAGGAAATACATTATATTGTTAAATTATTGGCTCAGAACCTTTTGGCCTGAAACCCCTTACAAACGAGTCCACAGTAATGCTAGCGGCTCCGTGAGGTTACATTGAAGCACAGCAGTGCTGATATTCAGCAATAGGCTATGTTTACTATGTTTACTACCTCAGTTTAGCATGTTTGCATGCTAACATAAATGAAATTACTGGAAAAGGGACATTTTTACCTGATGGTGGCTCTACATGAAGAGTCAGAGGTAACCTGAGTGGGATATGAATGTCTGTACAACATTTAAGACAGTAACTTCGTCCACCCCTGCTGCTCACAGCCATCGTCCTCACAAGCTAAAGAAAACATCTCACTCCTGTTAAACAGACTAAACTCCAACTGGAACAATTCATGGTGATGGACATTTGATAACTACCATTCTTGGCATAAGCCATTAAAATAAACTGCCAATGGGTGAACGGTGTTTTCAATATTGTAGCACATAAAATGCTGAACATTTCCCACAGTGATTTGTTTTGGGATGGGACCGCCAGCCAAAGTCAATATAGGCATATTGAGCCACTCCAACTACTTGTTGTTGAATGGTGGATTGTGGACACACTCTGGCTGGGCTGCCTACTGCGTATATGTGTGTGCTTTTGTAGGTCTCTGTCATTTAAACATATCGATTATTGATGGCTATAATTATAAATTCTGTCAAACAAAATCCTCAACATTTATCTCTACAAAAATGAACACACAGTATATCAGCATGCAGCATCATTCAATATATTCAAGTCAATACGGAGAATTCATTCACTTCTCTTTGTACTGAAGGGTTTTCTGCTGACAGACAGAGAATGTCTGTCTAACCTTTGTATAATAATTGAATTTGCTTTCTCGGGCGTCTGCTTGGTTTAAAGTGATTTCAAGCCTGACTGAGCAGGAGGTTGTAATTCTGGGGCTCAGCTACAAGAGGGTCATGCGTCAGTGGGTTAAAGGTGAAATAGGTCAGAGATGATAGGGGCTTGTGAGGTAAAGCAGACCACCGGTGATTTATGATTGTGATTGAGGGCTCTTTTCTTTCGGTTTGCTGCTGCTACTGTGCTGGTTTGAAAGTTATGGTGGCTGATTTTACAGGTTTCTTGCCATCCCATCATTTTGTGTGTGTGTGTGAGTGTGAATTTTCAAATTTTCAATATAACCTGTAATTTACCAGCTATTTGGTTGTTAAGAATTAGTTATCTGTTGTTTAGTATCTGTGTCATGGTTTTGGGTTTTTCTGGGGTTTGGTTTTTCTAATGGTTCTGTTGGCAAGCTTTCCTCTTCTGTTTACTATCTGCCTCTTTGTTGTCTCTGTGTTGTGTGTTCCTTCTGTTTATTTGTTCTATTTCCTGTTTTGCTTTGTAAATGTTCTTCCTTGTGTGTCTGGTGCTCATTGTTTCACTACAGATTCACCAGTTTGTCTTCCTGTGCTTTGTAGCCAGTCTTCTCTCTCATGTTTTCCTGTGTTTTGTGGATTATCCCCTGTCATATGGATTTATGGACTACTACCAGTTTCCAGACATACGTTGTTTGTTTTTTGACTGCCTCGCTGCTCACCAGTAAGTTTTCACCCATTGATATAATAAACCTCACTAAATCTTCTCCTATCTGCATGTGGGCCCAAAAGACCCCTGTTTCACGTGTTCAGCCTGTTGGCTGAATGAAACATGTTGTTCTTAACACTGAACTGAAAACAGTTAAGAATTAATGCATTTAGTGGCTTTTCAATCATTTAGGCTTCATTTTCTTCTGATTTGTTTGCATTTGGAAATAAACTATACAATAGATGTAATACTCAATACTGATCAGGAGCACAAAAAGCGTATTTCACATTGCCTCATTTATTTAAAAAAAATAAAGTTGCACCAGTCATTTATGGTCGGCCTTCGGCTGCTGAATGTCTGGCATGTTTCCTGAAGCACAAGATAAATTTATGTCATGAATTCAAACCGATCAAAGAAAGTCACAGATATATGGAATTCTCTATATTTGGCCCAAAGTGCAGCGGTATGGGAGTGTTATTTCTGACTCAGTGTCATATTATAGTGCAAGATATGATGCTGCTGTGTGAAAAGTTTAAATTTAGAACATAAAAACCATCCTTTGTTGGGTTTACACTGGCCTATGAGAGAAAGAATTTACTTACTGCTGTGTTTATTTTATTTAAGTTGGTGAGTTCCGAAAAACATCCCCCTGTGCTGATTGTTATTTATCAAATCAAATAAAGTTTACTTGAACATGTTTGCACAAATTATAAAACGTCATAAAAATTGTTTGACAGTTGCTGACATACTTAAATTCTACTCGTTCTGAGAGACTCAAAGTAAAAGCAAAGAAAAAACTAAAAGACTAAAAACTAAAAGAAATGTATGAAAGGAAAACAACAGTTATTTAACCCATTCAATTAACAAAGTAATCAATAACTCAATCACCCAAGTACTCAGGCTAAGTAGAGTACACTTACCAGTGCAGTCACAATTATTACACTGTGGAAAAGAGCAAAGACACCAATTCCCTGTGCAGACAACATGACGTCTTCTCAGCTGTTGACTTAAACAGGACATTTAATTAACATCAGATCTCGTCTCCTCCTCAGGTTGCACTGAAGGAACTTGTATCCTAAAGTTAAGGACTGTTCTTCTCTGGTGTCCCATCAGGACTCCTTGTGTTCTTGTGCCAGCAGATGGTTATTTCTGTTTCAGCGGATCTTCTTGAGCTTTGGAGTCTCTTGACATTCATAAATGATCTCTCTTCTCCAGTCCTTCTCCTTGAGGCTTAGTGGACATCATGAGGTTAAAGGGACCATGCAGCAGTTGGTCTGTGATGTGAGAAGCTGAGAAGAGAGCGGGAAGCACTGTGGAAGAAATCTCCTCCTTTTACAGCTCTTTGGACCGTCTGTCAGAGATGGGTTGGCCTTGATTGGCTGTGGCTTCCATCTCACTTAACTCTTTATGCTCCTGTGGTGGGATCTGTCTCTGCCGTCGTGCTTGTGTATATGTTTGTTTGTAAGTGTTTTTTTCACTCGTCTCCTTTAACCTAGTTTTTCCCAACCCCACCGACAAAGTGGTCTTAGCTTTCACTGTCCTTTTGATAATTACGCACATATTGATCACACATGTATTGTTCAGGAATTCAGGCACACACAGTATGTTCCTGTTTTTATGAATCCAGGACAAGAGATTGGGTCGTAAGCCTATTATTATATCCCATAATCATAAATAGACGCAGGATGATTTAATAATCCTTGGTCCCATGGCAGGAGACCAACATTTCCTTTCCAGTTCCCACATGGGACACTAATACAGCCAAGAATACTGTTTGTGCCAATTAGATGGAACCTATAATCTCTATAGTCCTAACCTCCTTGACACACAAAATGTACAATATTTTGGCTTGGGTTGCTGTTATTTTTAAGTTTACATGCTGATTCTGCAGTGGTTCCCAATCTCAACCAGAAACACCCAGGGATCCTCATATAGATTTCAGGTTCCCATGATTCAGGATGAATTACACATTTTCCTCATTCAATACATCTTACAAACTAGAGAAAGGACATGTAATGAGAGCTATCGTGTGTATACAAATGACTAGTTCATAAACAGAAAACGTGTGGTCATAGGAGACAGCTTAGCCCATTGTTTGTGAATATTTGACAGTGCCAAAAAATCTGTCACCCTAATGCTTGAATCATTGCTCACGCAATTTAATTCAATTAAATTACTTTTATTTTTTTCTAATATATTTTTTATTAATACAATTATTGTAGTTACAACTTTTATATTATTTACACATAGATACTTTAATGTTTTTAATTTGTTACGAAACATAACTAAAAACAAGATATTATTATTGCTAGGGAGATTCTTCAAATAATTTAACAAAAGATAAGACAAAAAAATTCAACATAATAATACTTTTATTGAGTTTTACTTATTTCCCCAGTTTAAAATCAAACTAATGACATAACAATATGTACAACAGATATTTAATTGTTGTTTCTTTGTATGAATTCTAATTAAATAAAATAAATGTATTAAATTTATAATATATATTAAAAAACATACAATTTAAGAATAATGAATCTCACTTATGCTTACTTGACTGATCTTTTATTTTGAAAGGCAGATATTTTACGTCATATCAACCCGGAAGTGCCGGTTTCACAACAAGGACAGCGGCAGCTGTGTGTTCCCCTGACTTGTCCAAGTGTCAGGAGCTTTCTAACAGTAGGTTAGAAAACTTCAGGCTGTTTCATTTACTTTTCGATATAAAAATGAATGTTTTCTAAAGTTACAGGCCTCGTCTGCAGACGAAGGCTCAGGGATTTGGACAAAGTCTTTGCTCCACATGTTCAGCAGGTTACTGTAACCCCGTATTCATGTACACTTCGGTTGTGTGTGTGAAGGGCATGACAGGGACGGCGGTGCTTAGTGCTCTCCGGATCCTGTGCCCCCGAACACTGGCGTCGACCTCAAGCAGGTTCCCGGCCCCGGTGCAGTCCGTCCTGTCGCCGGCTCCACGTGTGTTGTACCCGCCGTGCAGGATCTCTCCCGTAAGGACGTTGCAGCTGTGCTCCGCCTTATGTGCAGGACACAACAAGTGGTCAAAGGTGAAACACATTAAGGGCCCTAAAGATGAGGCCAGGGGCAGGATGTTTATGAAGTTTGGTATGATGATAAGGATAGCTGTGAAAGGTGAGATTAAACAACTAGCTGACGGAAAAGAAAAGCACGCATACTGTAAGTTTCAGTTGTTTTCTTGTCTACTATGGCTCATTTCAGTTTTCGTTTCGTCTGCAGAGGGTGGATCCAACCCAGACATGAATTTAAACTTAGCCCACATACTGGAGCAGTGCAGAGCCAAGAACATGCCCAAAGCGTCCATTGAGGCTGCAATCAAGAGTGCGGTGGGTTGGCAACACAGTCACATGCAAATGGGTGAATGCGACTTAGTAAGGTGTTGGAACATCTGAACAGCTTAAAGAAGATTCTCAAAGTCTCTGGAAAACTAAAAATATTCCTTAATTTGTCACATGTCTGTATATGGAGCAGGTCTATAAATCAGCACATGACTTTACAAGTATATAACATATAATAGGAAAGGTTTTGTGAAACAGTTTTGCAATAATTTGCTAGTATAAATATGCAAGACAAGAAAATCATTTATGTCTCTTCTCTTGGCTCTACAGGAAAAGGCTAAACCTGCATCCCAGCACATGTTTGAAGCTCGGGGGCCCGGTGGATGTCTGCTGCTCATCGAGATCCTGACTGACAACACCTCACGCAGCCTCCAGGAAATCAAACGGCTGCTTGTCAAAAATGGGTCAGGACCTGCTTTGTATAATCTTACCCTGCTGTGACTGTGTATACATGCACCACATCACTGATGGTTAGTCCCGGGTGTTAACCTGATCTGCTTGAAGATCAATAGGCCATTTCAGTCCATGCCACATACTGTGAGTCGAGAAAGGTGGAACTTGCAAAGTCGCGTTATTGGCCTTCACACTCTGGTTGAGTAGATTTAACCTGTGCTGTCCCAAACATCTGATGCTTACATAATGGTAAAACAAACACCACTAGTTGTACACAAATACTATTTAACTGGTCTGACGGGAACGCCTTAAAATGTCGACAATACTGCAGCAGTATTATTCTACAAAAATCACAAGAATACATGGTGATCATAGTATATTGAAAATGGAGGTTGATGTAAATGGCAGGAGCCACTAGATGTCCCTAGGCTCTATTAAATCTGTATCTCATACCTAGATGCAGAGAGCTACACTGCAAAAACTGAGCTCTCAACAACAAGAAAAAAATAATTAAAATGGGGGAAAATATTACTTAAAATAAGCAAAATTATCTGCCAACAGAACAAGAATATTTCACTTGCTATTTAAGGCCAAAAAAAACTTGAAACAACTGAAATTTCTAACATAAAAGCTGTCTGGTAAGAAGAAATATCTTGTCAGAAGTATATTTTGCCTTCAATTAAGATAATTAATCTGACCAAGATTTTAGTTTTTGCAGTGTACTGCTTGTTTCTGCAGTTTATTTGGCAAAGGTCTGTGACACTATCTTAATCACATAACAGTTTAATTTTATGTTTTAAAAAAACTTAAATCATTATATTATCTGCCACAGATAAAAATACACAACCGTAGTTTTACAAGTTCTGACTGTGTCTAACAAGCAACTGCATGTCATTTTTGAAAATAATAAATAAATAAACCCAAAAAAAAAAAAAAGTCAACACGACACAATACTGATAAGATCACCTCGTATAGTTTAATTTAGGATGTGGTCGCCTCACAGAGGTGTAATTCTGCACTCATCCACAGAGGGATGCTGTCAGATGGAGCCCGCCACAACTTCAACAGGAGGGGGGTGGTGCAGGTGCCGGGCCACAATATCTCAACGGAGCGAGCTCTGGAGCTGGCTATTGAGGCGGGAGCCGAAGACGTCCAGGAGACGGAGGATGAGGAGGAGCAGCCCCTCCTGCAGGTCAGACATGAAGAGGCATCTTGTCTAAGGCGAAAAGTGTAGACACATCAGGAAGCGCGTCTCTAGATGCAGATAACAGCAACACTGATGGGAATGAGGCATGCGTCAAGCCCTCCTGATGGGCTCTGAAATTCAGATTTTAAAAAATATGGCCTGTGCATGACTCTACCCAGGCTCGCAGAGATACTTGTGTGAGCTTGACCACAAAGTACTTGTTCATTAAATTTAATCCAGTTTAGCTTATATAAATGGCTGTTCAAGTATCTTCAGCCATTAATAGGCTGACCAAACTAAAGTAAATGGAATGCATTTTGTAATCCAGAGGAAACAAACTGTTAAACGCTCGAGAGATGCATGAAGAAATTAATTTACATGAATATTTCAGATGATAAAATCGTTTTTGTTTCTTTACAATCCATGTGTCTAGTTTTCTGTCCTAATTGTGCTACCAAAACACTGTCTGTACTTTCTGAAGTAGTAGAAGTCAAACACATGTATCATATTTTTCCAGCAGCGGGTTGCTGTAACACCTTCAGTCCCATCTTTACAGATTCTCAGCAGAGTTTCTAAATAAGCTGTAGTGTGATCACTACCGCCACATAATTTCTATCAGTATGTATTGCTGCAACATATTTGGCATAATTGTTGCAATATAAATAAAACTTACTAAGCAAGTTACAGACCACTGCTACAGACCACTCAGAGGACCAGTAAATCAACCCCCTCTTTTCGTAGAATAAAACACTGTAATACAACATTTCCAGAATTAAGTGCTGAAAGGCTTAGTCGATTGAGCGATTGGTCTGTTGACAACAAAGTCATCAACAAATTTGAGTAAATCATCATTTACCAGGAAAAATGCCAAACCTAGTTTTACATCATTTTAAATTTCTTATCTGTCTTGTGTTTTGGCATTTTTGATTGCACCAAACTACGAATGACATGTTATAACTTTGGATAACCTTTGTCAAATTACTAAAAATTATATGATTTTTTTCCTCTATTTTCTCATTTTATAGACTAAACGATTAATGAAAAATAGCTTTAATGACAGTGAAAATAATGATAAGCTGCAGCTCTATCACTGTTTAACTACTAGTTTTATCTGCTTCTCTCTCCCTAGTTTATTTGTGACATGACGGAGCTGAAGAAGGTGCGGGCCTCGTTGGAGGAGCTGGGTATGCAAGTTATGTCTGCTGGGTTGGAGTTTGTTCCCCGCACCGTCTCGCCTCTGGACCAGGACCAGCTGGATGCTGCTTCAGTGCTAATAGAAGCTCTCAATGACTGTGGAGATGTAGTGCGAGTGTGGGACAACATCCATCCTGTCAGCTGAGTACACTTCCTGGACACTTGGTGGATACTGGATATCTTACACGTGGAATATTTGATTTCTCAAAGAAAGGATTTGCCAACAGATACCCTGTCAAAATACCTCCACTTGTCATTATCAGTATGAAATATGAGTCTCGGCTATTTTGATGCTTTCTGTATGGTAGAAAATTTAGAATAGAAATAAAATTGTTAAGATGTGGGAAGTAAAATAACTTCTGCATCTGCATTTCTATGATGGCACTTGCAGAATAACTTTAAACATTTGTGATAATTGGTGATAGGTCTTTTTTCATAGACTACTCATTCAAAAGATCATGAAGAAAATTAAAATGTTCTTTCAAAGTGAAATTTCACTTGTACATATATTAACATGGATCAATTTAAAAATCCCCTCAAGACATGAAAGTGTTTTGCTTAAAATAGTAATCTGTCTGATCTGAGTTTTCCACAAAAGAACTCAGTTATGTCTTTAAAAATTATCAAAATTACATCTACTCCTCCTTCTCCTTTACACCCGCCTCACTGAAAAGTCCACTTTCAGAGATTGCACCATGATTGGCTTCAAACTAGGGGTGACATATCATGCCTTCATATCATTAGGGGTGTACTCACTTTTGTTGCCAGACATTAATGACTGTGTGATGTGTTATTTTGAGAAGACAGCAAATTTAAACTGTTGTAAAAGCTGTACACTCACTACTTTACATTGTAGCAAAGTGTAATTTCTTCAGTGTTCACATGAAAAGATATAATCAAATATTTACAAAAATGTGAGGGTGTACTCACTTTTGTGAGATACTGTACATCATTCTTCACAGTGAAATGAAGGAACAATAAGCAACCTAATTTTTTCTCACAATAGAATTAGCTCTTGTCAACATTCCCCCTCTTCATAAATAGTGTCCATGGAAAGGTTTGAAAAACTAAATATTCAAATACATATTTATTTATTTATTCATTTCTAAAACAAAAAAGAACAGATGGCTGAAGGTTATAGCTGAAGGACATGTTGAGCCAGTGACCTCACGGGTCATCACCCCCTCATATTACTGTAGCGTACTGTAACATTGCAGTCAATAAGATCCCACAGTAACACTATGCATTTAACACAGCCTGAACTATATTTCAGACCTATACCATCAAAGAGAACTGCATACAAGAACGGCGGGATGGTAATTTGATGTTAACGGGGAAGTCCAGTGTAATGGCTCTGAGCCCATTTGCTCTATTTATCAATGCTTGCTATTGATTTCCTGTCAGTTCCCCTCAGCTATAGCATGGCATTAATTAGTTTCCAGTGTTGGCGAATGTCGCACAGTTACATGCGAGCTGCAGGCCAGTTCTCTGCCATGTGCCAGAGTGGAGAGTTCAACATTGACCTCTGAATGAAGGAAGTACATTTGTTCTAAATATGAACCACGAAAGAAGAGATTGAATGTTTTTGACAAGATTTGTCTGAAAAGTGTCAAAGGACAGATATTTGAATCATGCCTGCCTAGTGGTTTAGGCCTGAAAGGATCTGACAATCTGTTTTCAAGTAAGGTATGTTTTTTTATTTACATTCATTGAGACTTTGCTTGGTTGAAGAGAGGTTTTTCTACAATGTCACTGCTGCCTTCCCTTTGCAGTAATACTCGTGAGCCAAGTGTTGAGCCTATACAGTATAGCTGATAGCAGAGTATTTTTGGGAGGGGCACAGCTAGATTAGCATTCTGGGAAATCAGAGCAGCGAGGAATTTGTTAAGGTGGGCTTACAGAAGATTAAATGTCACGAAGTAGTTCCTTTTTTGTATTGATAATGGGATTTTCCAAATTTAGAATAAAAAATACAAAGACAATACAAGTTTGAAGGAATCCAGTCTATCCAAGACTAATGTAGCAGGAAAACTACATCATAATAAGTACAATAATATAGCAAGTAAACAAATGTAACTGATTACTGGAATTGGAGT
Source organism: Lepomis macrochirus (assembly GCA_024633595.2). Classification (NCBI taxonomy): domain Eukaryota; kingdom Metazoa; phylum Chordata; class Actinopteri; order Centrarchiformes; family Centrarchidae; genus Lepomis; species Lepomis macrochirus. The sequence continues at coordinate 16,585,703 of JALXJV020000023.1, forward strand.
GATAATAAATATAGTGATTAAAAGTCAAATATCTTCCTAGAAAATATAATAAATATATAATAAAAGGAAAAATTGCTCAGAATCTCTCACCTGTTGGCACAGCTCCATGTCTGACTCAGATCTTATGAAGAGTGGGGTACCAGCTAGCAGGGGCTCCGAATGCCGCTCACCTCCAACTCCCAGGATGGAGCTACTAAACCCCTCCAAGGTGAAGGACCGCACTCAGTACGTCACAGAGAAGGTCACACAGGTAAGGGGGTTCAAAAACTTCACATGTGCTCAGTCTCTGGCTGACTGAGAGCCAGGAAGTCAAATTTAAGAGCTTAAAATCGGTGGTTCTCAAAGTGCGTCCTTGAGGGGGTTTCAGGAGGTCCCCAGCAAAAAGGGGAATAATGTGTTTACACTAACTAATTTGTGTCAGTTTAGGGGAACTGACGTGAAACATCTAGAGAACCACTGCTCTAAATGAGTGAACTTGGCCATTTGCCACCAAAAAAGTCTCAGACTGTAATGCCCCATAATGCATTCAGATTTAGTCTGTCATTAAAGAGCGCAGATTAATCATGTTTTGATTTCTAAGAAATGCTGTTAATTAACCTGCCAGTGGAAAAATCAGTAGGTGGTTTGGTGGCTTTGATGTTTTCTTCCTAGACACGAAAAGCAAAGTTACATTGAGCCACACAGTTCAGTTCATGCCAACTGTTGTGACTGCTGCAGCCCTGAGGCTCGGCATTCTGCATCACTGCCTCTGTGGGATGGTGTGTGGATATGAAACAAATGCAAGGGAAGTGTTTGCAATGACCCGTAACATTGCCACACAGGGTCACTTGTTGATTCCTCTGGCTGTCTGTCCATCTGATAATCCATCTATCTATATATAAATATAACTATTTATATACTTAATAGATAAATATATCTGCATGCAAGGTCAGTGAGATTAGTGCAGTAAATATTAATTTGAAATTGGGCTAAAGAGAACTCAAGGACTGTGGCATTACATGAGCTCTGTTATGTGACTGTAACGCCCAACTCATCATTACAGCCCTCCAGCCCACTAGCATCCTGCAGTCTGCTCTTGCACAGTGTGACAGCACAGTTGCTTTAGCTTCACCCTTGAGGATTTTTAACTATCTGGAAATATCTGCTCTATCTGGATGTAATCTTTACCCTCACGTCCATTGAGAGTCACCAATGACAGGATGGTCAAAGATTTATTGGACCAACAAGGTCGCAAAACCAGAGCATGCAGCCGCCGCCAAGAATTTGGTCAAAGCAGTCTATTGGTTAGTATTTGTTCAGAGAAAAAGAGTTTTGAAAATGCTGACTTTTGTTTCAGAGAATGAACTTGTTTTCACTGTTTTTGTTTTAAAGCAAAAGATCAGATCTGCCTTGTGTCAAAGTAGGACGAGTTGATATTTAGTGATTGGTTAATGCACTGAGTATTCATTTGCCGTCTTGGAGAAGAAATAGTTTACCAAAAATGTCTTAGAATCACACCAAACTGCACATTAAAAGTTCTGAAGGAACATTAAAGGCACTGTTCATATATTAGAATCACTGCTGATGTGTTCTATATGCTTAGGTACTTTCTTTGGAGTCTGATGTACTGCCTGAATACAAACTCCAGGTGCCAGAGACGACATGGTGGATCGTGCTTCACTACAGCACCTTCAAGGCGTTTTGGGACTGGATTATTCTCCTCCTGGTCCTCTACACGGCTGTTTTCACTCCTTACTCAGCTGCCTTCCTCTTAGATGAACACTGGGATTTACGCCAAAGGAGTTGTGGCTACACATGTAACCCTCTGAATGTGGCGGACCTTATGGTGGATTTGCTGTTTATTGTGGATATAGTCATCAACCTTCGCACAACGTACGTGGACCAGAACGATGAGGTGGTCACGCAGCCGAGCCGGATAGCCAAGCACTACATCAAAGGCTGGTTCCCTATCGATCTGTTCTCAGCGGTCCCTTTTGACCTTCTCATTTTCAGATCTGGCTCTGATGAGGTAAGAACTCACTGCAAATTATATTAATATTTTTTCAGAAGCACTCAAATTCACATTGTATTGATTCTAAAATTCTTTTGGCACTGATCCATAGATACAGTTGTTCTCTTCTCAAGTGTCTAAACTTCTAAAATGACTTATACTTAATTTATCTAAAGCTATTGTAAACTGAATGGTCATTTCCCTGCTTAACATCCTCTTCCCTGTTGTTAATGGACACAAAAGATGGCAACCTTAACAAGTCTGCTGAAAACAGCTCGGCTGCTGCGAATGGTCCGCGTGGCAAGAAAGCTGGACCGATATTCTGAATATGGGGCTGCTGTCCTCTTCTTGCTCATGTGTACCTTTGTGCTCATCGCCCATTGGCTTGCCTGCATTTGGTACGCTATTGGCTTTGTGGAGAGGCCATACACGGAGACCGGTTGGCTGGACAACCTGGCCGAACAGCTAGGCAAGTCATACAATGACAGTGACTCCACCTCTGGCCCATCAGTCAAAGACAAGTACGTCACAGCTCTTTACTTTACCTTGAGCAGTTTGACGAGTGTGGGGTTCGGTAATGTCTCTCCCAACACCAACTCAGAGAAGCTCTTCTCCATCTGCGTCATGGTCATTGGCTGTGAGTTAAATAACACTATCCTTAATATACACAATTCCTTTCCAGCATTTTTACAAATATTACAGCTTATTATAATTTCTATGTCCTCATTGGTTCTTTTGTCTCAGCTCTCATGTATGCCAGCATATTTGGGAATGTGTCAGCCATCATCCAGCGGTTGTACTCCGGAACAACCCGCTACCACACCCAGATGCTGCGAGTCAAAGAGTTCATCCGATTCCACCAAATCCCAGGTAGCCTACGCCAAAGGCTGGAGGAGTACTTTCAGCATGCCTGGTCCTACACAAACGGCATTGACATGAATGCTGTAAGTAAAAAGGGACAAGATTCAATGTTACTGTCTACGTTAAATGTCCTACTTTGACCTGTATCTGCTGTCAAAGTTGTTTAGTATCCAGTTTTGCATCTAATCTCTCACATATTAATGGTCTTGTCTTCATATGCAGGTGTTGAAGGGATTTCCAGAGTCTTTGCAGGCAGACATCTGTTTGCACTTGAACAGATCTCTGCTAGAGAACTGCAAGGCTTTCCATGGAGGTAGTCAAGCCTGTCTGCGTGCCTTGGGTATGAGGTTCAAGACAATACATGCTCCTCCGGGAGATACTCTGATCCACTATGGAGACATCCTGGACTCTCTCCTCTTCATCTCACGTGGTTCCATTCAGGTCATCAGGGATGATGTGGTGGTTGCCATATTAGGTAAAGCCATTTAACCATAGGCCATTTGACTGTGACTCCAAAACTATATTTCATCATCTACTCAAATAAAAAATATCCATGCTCTTGCAGAAAAGAATGACATCTTTGGGGAGCCTATCCACCTGTATGATGAGCCAGGAAAGTCCAATTCAGATGTCCACACCATCACCTACTGTGACCTGCACCGCATCCGGAGGGACGACCTGCTGGAGGTCCTTGATATCTACCCCGACTTTGCAGATAACTTCTGGAGGAACCTGGAGATAACTTTTGACCTGAGAGATGTATGTTTACATCTTGGAAATTTGATTTCAGATGTGTTTTAGAGGCAGAGCTAGGGGCTGATCATCGTCAATTTCCCTGGTGGAAGCCGCTGAGTGGCACAAACACAGTGGCAAAGCCAAGGAGATTGAAGAGATCCATCAAGAAATGCTGAAAAGCTCTGGATGTGGAGGGCCTGTCTTGGATGACATGTCTATTCAACATTGTGATGAAGTCTGGGACAGGGCCCAAGGTGTGGCAGACTGGGTGGTGGTTCCTCTCTTCAAAAAGGGGGACCAGAGAGTGAGTGCCAATTGCAGGGGTATCACACTCCTCAACCTCCCTAATACAGTCTACTCCAAGTTACTGGAGGGAACAATGCTGATTCCATCCACATTGTTCCTCTTCAGTCTTACTATAGGGGAAGGAGGTGGGACACCTCTATATCTAAGGTCATGGTTCTCAGCAGGATACCACTGAAGTGCTCACTCTGGGTAGGGAATGAGTCCTTTCCCCAAGCGAAGAAGCACCTTAGAAGTGCGGTATTGCATTTGCTCTACCGCACCATTGTGACAAAAAGAGAGCTAAGCTGGAAGGCAAAGCTTTCGATCTACCAGTCAATTTTTGTTCCTACCCTCACCTATGGTCATGAAGGCTGGGTCATGTCTAAAAGAAGTAGATTGCAGGTACAAGTCGCCGAAATGCGTTTTCTCAGGAGGGTGGCTGGGTTCTTCTTTAGAGACAGGGTGAGAAGTCATGTCTACTCAGAGTAGAGCCACTGCTCCTTCGTGTCGAAAGGGGCCATTTGAGGTGGTTCGGGTGTCTGGTAAGGATGCCCCCCTGGGCGTCTCCCTAAGGAGGGCCTTGGGGAAGACCCAGGACTAGGTGAAGAGATTATATCTTCACACTTGCCTCAGAACACCTTGGGACCCCCACACAAAGCTAGTTAATCTGGCTTGGGAAAGAGAGGTTTGTCCTGGATAAGAGGTTAAAGATGGATGTATGGATGTTTTTTCCCAGATACCCAAAATATTTTTCATAAGCATTTCTTATAGTCAGACTACTTCTCTGCTAGTTGCATGACATAAAGGTTCAAAGGAAAGTCAATGGTTAGCTTCAATACCAATACAGAGACTTGTTCTTGAATGGAAATACTGCTACTACTACATACTGGTAACTAAAAACCCTACTGTAGCGCCCCTTGGTTTCCCTATTTAAATTTCAATATGCAGATTCCCTTCTGTGCTGGAACAGAGGCCATTGCTAGGCCTGTAAAGCCGTGATAGAAATTGTATATGATACTGTTTTTTTCTGTTTTCATCAGGCTAATCAAGTACCACCAATAATAACCACTGATGATTCTGGTGATGACTGTGGGTATCGCCACAAACCAAGACACAGAATCCAGTCACTAGACTGTCGAATCAGGCCAGGTGAGATATCTGTCAAAGTCTGTCAAAGTCAAAGAGGCTGCCAATCTATTGCTTACAAGTTGGAATAGTAATGTTCCAAGACAGGGTCTGCTTGGTAATCAATGTGATTAGCCTCTAAAAATCCTCAAACTTCCTGTGTATCGTGGTATTCTGACTTAAACTTTATAATATCTACAGGCATTAGATAATATCTACAGGCATTAGAATTGGTAACCTAAACTGCACATCCCCATTGCCAGATGGAATTGATCATGAAGACTCATACCCCCATCAGTCCTTCCATAATCGTCACTCACCTCCTCATGCACACTGGGATGACCGCTGTAGCTGCAGATCCCCATGCTCCCTGTCAAGTGAAGACCTGGCTAAGCCTCTTGGCCACAGTGCCAAAGTAGAGCTTTACCCTCCAGAAGATGCCAGACGGGCCTACTCCCCCTCCGTAGTGCAGCTGCTAACCCCGAGTGGCACCTCAGTGGGGAGTGAGGCAGTGTTGGACCTCGGCCACCAAGGTAGATAGATGGTAGTCATTAGTTTTAAAGATGCTATTCACAGCTGTTGATGTCTTGTCTTTATATTTCCCTCAGCTTCATCTTTGAATATGCCGGGAATGTATCAATACTGGCCAGACCAGCGGTCGCAACAGTTTTCCAGTCGTGCCTGGCGATCTTCCTCCGTCCGCAACTCATACCACCCACCACCATTCACAGAAGAGCGGCCCAGTGAACTAGAATCTCGGCTAGAGGTTTTACATTCGCAGCTCAACAGGTGAATTTAATTATGGTCTCAACTGGATTTAAAATACTGGTACAAGTGACAGTATAAAGAGAAATTAAGAGTGGCTGGTTAGGTCTCCAAATCCCTAAGCAGATGAAGGAGGTTAAATAGGGAAATGTATAATTTAATATGGAAAGGTACAATTGCAGATCATGCTGATACAGTCTAGAGATCCATCAGTACAGCAAAAGCACTTTAGGCAGTCCTTAGCCTTCCCACCCATCTTGCATCTTACATTATCATGCCTGAATCCCAAAAGAAACAATTGCTTACTGGCCAGAAATCATGGGAATCATTTTTTGAATCATTGGGAAGATTCAAGAAGGGCTGGAGTGCTGATGATCATCCTAATGGAACAGGACAATTCCCTCAAGTGGTGGAAAAACAGACTGGCATGGATGCAAATGTATACAAAGGCTGTCTCTTAGGCAAAACAGTAGCTCAGAATGGGTTGAGATGAAGGACCTAGATCCATTAAAGATGCATTGTGCTGCCATTTAATTGAAATTTGAAGCCACATGATCATGCTCATGGTGATAACGGGGCAAGAGCAGCAGGACAACTAATGTTTCTGCTCCCCTCTAACAATGTATCCCAGATGCTCTTGGATATATGATCCTTCTAGCTTGTCTTAGGACTGCATAGAGGTCTACTTAACAGTTGACCATCCTTGGAACAAATATAAGGGTTCTTTTAGGTGCCAAACTACCAAACCTGGCTGTTCTCAATGTAGAGCAGGAGCAAGCTGATATTGCGGGCCTCCCAAATCACGTAAAGAAGAAATTAGTGTTATGGATACAACTTCACTTCGCGTAATAGCCTCTTTTGCTCTCATTGTCTCTTAATTCCCCAGACTGGAGACTCGCATGACAGCCGACATCAACGTTATTCTCCAGCTTCTCCAGAGGCAGATTGCTCCTGTACCTCCTGCGTACAGCACTGTGTCATCTAGTAACCTCCCTCCAGACTCACCTGGCTTGTATGGGACTGGGACGCCAGTGCTGCACAGCATATACCCCATTTCCCCCATACAGATGGACAGCCAGGCACCCACCCAGGTATAGAATAATACCAAATAATACAGTTTAAGAGGCTACTAACAGATTAATTTATAACCTTTTACTTAAGAAATTAAAAAGTATGATTTCTTTTCTCTAGAGCTCTACCCAGACTGACCTTAAATTTACCAACAAGTCCCAGGAGTCATTGTCCAGCGGTATCCATGTGACTGTAGCGTCAGACGACACCATGTTCATGACCGTCACCCCCGAAACTGAGACCCATACAGGGTTGACTCCGCAGCTGGCTCAGCCATCAGTTAAATCTTCCCTCATGGAGAGCCCCAGGCTGTGTGGCAGTCTCCGCTACCCCTCACTGCCGGTGAACCTGGACATCACCTCAGGACTGGCTGAAATCCAGAAACACCTCTCAGACCCTGTGCTGCCTGTCACCTGAAGACCTTCATTAAAAGAGTTTTCGTAGCAACCTGTGTGACTTTAAAAATAGTAATACACTGCTTCTTATAGACTTTTGGAAGGAGCCACATGACTGGCTGGCATGTAGCGTCTTAAAGTCAGATAGCGGTGGGCTACAAAGATTTCCATTTCAGTTATTGCAGAATTACAAGGGTGATTGCAACAGTTATCTTACTTGATAATTAGGACAATTGCTCATTTACAGTATGTGCTAAAGTGCAAAGGAGTCAAATTTTCTACATCTCAGAGTCCTGTTGTACATCTTCTTGTTCCAACCCAGATCAGTACATTCTCAGTAATTATTTTCCTGGCTGTCAAGTACAGAGCTTCTACCCACAGACTACAGCCTAGAGAACGATACTGGATTTATGAGGCCATTACCAATATTGTTACTTGAGAGTAAAGTAATATTTCCACACTGTGGGAAATATATTAATGTGAGTTAGATGAGAAGATTTACACCACTCTCAAATATGTACATGGAATATGAAGCTACAGCCAGCAGCTGGTTGGCTTAAAACAAAGACTTGAAACAGGAAAACAGCCTGGTTTTATGGGGGTTATGATGCTAACTGCCTGTTGGCTGTAACTTCATATTTAGCATACAGACATGGGAATGGTATCAATGTTCCTATCAAATTCTCAGAAAAAGGCAATAAGCATGTTTCTTATAAGAAAATCTGATAACATTATACCAACATCACAAAATGTTTTCACAAGCATCCATCGTTTCTGGTTATTAAAGAACTGTGACAGATACGTACATTATGGGACAATCTGTAATAATCATAATTTTGTCAATGCTCTCTGGTGCATAAACCCCAAACATATCTCTGGCATTTCTGTACTGTATTTTCTATTTATTATTGGCCGACATAGGTGCCACTTAATTGGACCTGGTCTGGCCCTAACTTGTGAATTGATCTATGAAAAGTGGCTTTCTGACTTTATGTTCAGCAAATAATCACACATCATGACCCCAAACTGCAACACCTGCAACAGGTAAGAAATAACTTCTGTTAACGCACACGACTTATATTCCACAACCCATCCCATTATCACAAGAGGACTCACATGTGATGCAAAATAATGTCAGTTTATAGGCTGTTTGACAACAGTTTCTCTGTATTGTACAGATCTTGGATGGTGTGCTCCTGGCATTATCTTAGTATTATACAGTAACTGGAAGAATACACTTCAACTTATCATTTCTATTAAATCTATACTATATGTTATCAATATATTGATGGGTCATCTACCTTTGAAATAATTAAAATTGTCTAAATATGAAACATCTGTATAATGGTTTAAAATGTGATGGGCTGTTTATTTCTGTATAAAATGAAATGTTGCTATGAATAAAATTGGTGAACAAATTACAAAAGACAATCTGTATTAAGGTCAGTTAATATTAGTAAACTGTTGCACATGATCAATGTATCACAATGGAGATGCTTTTCATATCACAAATATTCACTTGAACAAAATACATATAGTTATAAGTTAAAAAAAAAAATCAATGAATATATGAACACTTAAAAACCACATTAAGCACATTCAATCCACTTTTAAAAATAGTTGAGGATGACAGTGAGTAAAACTACACATAAAATACACCATGTAGCCTATAAAAACGTGTAACCGAGACAGCATGCTGAAAGCTTGAAGACTATTGACCCTCAATTTATCAGTCTTTTGGTTTGTTGATACTTGGTTACCATTTTTGCTTCTTTGAGATTTCTGATCACAGGAGGTTGTGGAATTGTATCACAAATTCAAGCAGCGACGTACTCTAGTTCTCAGTTGAAAGAGCTTTATACACATCATCTGTATCAACATGAACCCAATACGAGCATGAAATTAATGTTCGTCCTGCAACAAAGTCACGTCAGCTTGTAAATCCATTGAGAATGTTTTTGAGTTGCCTCATTTCTTCATGACTGCCGCTCAGACTCGGAGGATTTCCAGGCAGTTGTTGTAGCAGATAGCGATCCAATCGGGCTGGGTGGAGGCCCACTGGACGTTATTGATCTCTCCCTCGGCTGTGTAGGCCAGTATAGGGTCCTCAATGGCCCGTGGCATCTGCTGGATGTCCCAGATTAGAGCCTGGTGGTCCTCCGCTAGACAGAGAGGAAGGGGGAGGTTTGATGTGAATTGATTTATCTTATTTAGACAGGAAGAAAATAATGTTCCTAAACACTGCAGGTCACTGGCCTGAATCTGGTAGAGAATTATTGTCCCGCAGGTTTTTTTTATTCAGCAGGATATGAAAACATCAGAGCAAGATCAGGGGAAACATAAAACAAGTAAGGTTCACAAAACATCTGTAATGACGCATGTGATAGCGCATCATTGTACTGTACTACAGGACCAATGCAATGTTCCAACTGAATTGAATTAATTTTTACAATTTATATTATATATGTTAAGTTATTCTTCTAGATATGTACAGTTTCCCCACTTGAAAGAGAATATGTCTACTCGAAGATTTTTGAACTGGATTCCACTCAATGACTGAACAGCTGTTTTTTTTTTCCTTTTTTATTCTTGCAGATTCAGTTCATTTTTTATCTTGAGTTCCCATCAGTGCAATTACTCGTCAGTCATATGCCATTAGGTGAAAAACCTTTAAATAAACCCAAAAAAGAAGGCCATACTTATTTCACCTTATTTCAAGTCTCATACTTATTTCAAGTACATTAAGCAACCTCAGATCAACTACACATACATCAATACATTCAGCTCATTAAACAACAGCATATAGAATCCTTCACAACATAGAATCTCAATCATATTCAGTAATATTAGACCATGTAATCCTTTTCACAAGCCATTTATCCCTCAAGTCCATAATAAGCCACAGCAAAGAGCCCACAAACAACTATCAACTGATTAATCCGTTATCCTTGCACCATGCTCGTTAACCTCAATAAAAATCATTATAATTAACAATCCCCACTCAGTTTCTTTTTATCACCGCACGCATGCTTCTACTAAAACATCAGAATCACAAATACAACCAACTAACATTTAACACCGAAATGACAGACCAAGCCAACTATCCAACACAACTCTAAACTGGTTTGAAAGCAGCTGTAATCTCCGGTAGAACGTTCGTCACATTACTCTACAGTTCAGCATCTTACCAGCTGCCTCTTCGGACTTCGTAGACATCTCGGACCTGCACCTTCTCACCACCGTTGCAGCATTTTTTTTAACAGTCTTGCTCTTCCGTGGTATTTGTTTGTATGATACATGCTCTATCCCGGAAACTGGCGTTGCTGTGCGTCTTTTTATACGCTTCGTGTAGTCATCAGCATTGGTTGGTTCCGTTTGATCTCCTCTCTGCAGTCTGTCAGTGGCGGCTTATTACTTTATTTCATTTTGATTTATTTTGTCTTCCCTTAAGACCCGCTACATTTCAATTCTAGTTTGACTTGACAATATATGTGACTGTTATGTAATTTGTTTGGGAAAAAAGTATTTTGGTATGTGATATTAACTTCAGGAATTTCCCCAGGAAAGTGGTCAGTGGAGGTGGTAAGCTTTGCTCCTTTTTTCAACCATATTGCATCATAATCATCTGTCATCTGCCTGACACATCTCGTCACCAGTTGCCTCTGCCCTTAAATGCAAAGCCTTTTTGAGTGATTAGTTTTCCCTTCAGGTTATTTTCGCAAAAATGTAATCATTTCTACTGCTGTTAGCTGGAATAGAGTTCACCTCAGGCAAGGCGATCCACTATGAACCGGAAAACACTGAACTTTATAAGAAAAGATGATGTTACAGTATTTAAAGTATTTATATGTAGAATTTGTTGAGTTTGACTTGTAGTTTCAAATGAGACACCTGTTTCAACCAGATACTTGTGTATTTACTGGCACACCGCTTTGTTGATTCCACAATTGTATCATAAGACGACAGAATATAGCAAACTGTGTGTTCAGTAAAACGTGCATACCTGTTGTACAGATGTGACAGGAGGAGTGTGGTGCCCAGGCGATTCCATTGACACAAGCCCTGTGGTTGTTGAGTCTGGCCACCGGAGTACAGGGCACACGCACATCTAAGATCACCACCTGGGGATTAGAAACAAGAAATGAAGAGATGTAAACTGGCAGAAAATACAGTTGGACAAAGAGAGGCTCAGTATCAAGACACATAAAAAAAGCTTTTATTTCTGTCAAAGTTTAAAAAGAAGTCAATCTGTTGTTTTTATACACATATCAAATATTTAAGTCAACAAGGAAAAACAGAACAGGATGCATGCAGTTATGTTTCCCATGACTTAAAGGGAAACGTTGGTACTTTTCAACTTCTTTGAAATTAGTCAAACATTGAGCAACTGTAATCCCTGAGGGGCAATTGCACCCCATCAAACTATGTCCACTAAAGTGCTTGTTTTTACCACTGCCAGGCTCAGATAGTATAAAAGTAAGTATAGTAATATAAGTATCTAACAACATTATGACATCTTTTTTTTTTAAAGAGTAAGATCCTTTTTGTTTAACCAGAACCAGTCGCTATATCTCACTCGTCAAAGCCACCAGACTGTCGGACTGTAAAAAGAGTAATTTTGCCTCTATGGTCCACCGCTGCCTCAATCGCTTATTTTGTGTTATTGTGTGACTGTTTTTAACTCTTTGAAACACCATGGTCACACAATAACACAGACCAACAAAAACAACAAAATCACACCATAACACAAACAAACTAACCGACCGAGGCACCAGAATACCTGCAACTCCCATGTTCTGCAAGGTAGAATTACTGTTTTTAATCAATGGAGTGTGGTAGCTTTGAGGAGAGCGATATAGCGACTATATATACTCTTTTTAGAAAACGGTTTAACGCTATAAGGATCCTTCCTAGTGGACTGCGATGGAGCGTACTCACCTTACATTTTTGCTCTCCATGCAAAAGCACAAAAACAGTCAAAGAGATGTTTTTCAGCCAGTAGATTTAAAGCATGTATTCACAGAGGAAGCAGCACTAACCTCCATGCTGTCCATCGCCATGGTGACCAGGTAGTTGGGGTCCTGCTTGTTCCAGCAGAGCCGGAGCAGTGGGTGGTGCTGGGGGTCTTCATAAATGATAGTGCTGTGTTCCAGGTGACGGAGGTCAAACATGCGGACCGAGCCGTCCGCACCCACTGAGGCAAACATATCCCTGCCGCCGCCCGCTCTGCTGAAAGAGATGTCATACACCTGCAATGCAAGGAGTTCTGATCAGATAGATCCATAGACCAGCAGAGAGCATTTCACATAGAAGATGGAAACGTTACTCCAGGATTATTGTCAAATATTTTATTAGACACAAAATTAAAACTGTTGAAGGTTTAATCCATTATGTCATAACATTCACCTCTTTGTCATGGGCAATGAGCTGCGTCTTAACATGACCCGACACTAAGTTGACCCTGCCCAGCACCTGTCCAGTCTCCAGTCCCCAGATCGTACAGGTGGTGTCGATACTGGAAGTACCTGCATACATAAAACATAAAATATATGTCCATTTTCTAATAATGATTTTGCGTCATCGTCTTTCTAGTATTCTATGTGGGATTTATCACTAAAGACAATAATGTTACCCCTGAGGTAAGCCTGTTTTTACCTAACAGGTTTGGGTCCACCTCGTTCCAGTCAAAGGACGTGAGCGGTGCGCAGAAGTCAGAGTTCTTGTTATTGTTGAGCAGGCACTCCAGACGGGTTTCTGTATCGCTCACCTGTCGGTAGTAACACATTTTTTTGGTCAATATTTGTGCACATCAGTGAGTTCATACAGACAACATGCACCACATTGTTTTTTCTTTTTTAATGTGTAAGAAAAAAAAAATCAACATTTTGAAATTTAAAGAGATGGGAGAAAAAAAAAGATTTGCAGCAAAAATATTTTGTTGCAATAAAGACAAATTTGATTTTTTTTGACATCTTTAACAAACTTAGAAGACTATTTTTGTAGCACAATCAGTTTGAATAGAGAGTATCATGTATCCCAGCATGTTTGTAATATTCAAGGAGAAGGAAAAACAAAACCATACTGGGCCGATCAATTGATTAGTTGTTTGTTCCAGAAAATGGTGAAAAATGTTGATCAGTGTTTTCCAAATCTTGTTTTCCAAGTCTTGAAATGTCTTGTTTTGTCCACAACCCAAAGATATTCAGGTGACTGTCATTGAGTAGTAAATAAAGCAGAAAGTATTCATATTTAAGAGGTTGGAACTCAAACTGATTAATCTATTATTAAAATAGTTGACGAATAATTTAATAGTTCATAAGTAATTGATTAATCGTTGCAGCTCTACGGTATATAATACATAGTATGTATGTGGTCCTCTTACCCTCCAGATTCTCAGGTAGTCTCCGCTGGTGGCCAGCAGGTCGGGGTACGCTCCTTTGGTGTCGGGAATCCACATGACCTTGGTGGTGGGGTAGGGATGGTCGAAAGTGTTTCGACACACAAACTCTGAGCTCTCCTCCTCCAGACCAACTATCTGAACCTGTGGAGACACAATACCAACTCACCTCGAGTGAGCCAGTATAGTTTTGTTACTTATCTGAACGGAGAAGAGTTAGTCAGTCACTGGTCTGACAGTTGGTGATGAATCCAGGCATCTTCAGTTGGGACAATCCAGTTAGGGATACATTATATTCATTTTACCCTTAATATGCCCCCCAATCATTTTAATTTCATATATTTTAATTTTTTGTAATATCACCATGTGTGCAGTTCCCGCTTGTACTTAAATACTCTAAAATGTTAGTTCTCAAATATACATAAACTTTAAACTGAACACATAACGTTTGGCTACAAAACATATTTTTAGGCAACTTGAGATGGGAATTATGTCAAACAATTATTTAAATTATGATAAATTATTTAATAAAAAATGTATTCACATCCATGTTGTAATTCTTAAACTGTTTCCTACAATCATCACATGATTTTATGAGTTTAATATTACCGCCATATATTCTAAATAGTCACATTTAACAGATTATCAACATTTTATTTGATAAATGATAAAAGTAACGTTACATAGTAACATCGTTTTAATTTCGACATCATAATTTTTCCCAGGGATAAATAGTAGTTGATCAATAAAACGTTACTGTGACCGGTTACATTACAGAGGGCCTGGATCAGGGCAAAACGTCCCTAACGTCACTCCTAAATAATATTCAGCATGTACGATTTGTATACAGCATCGCTGGTCATGTGTGCCATTAAGAGCAACACAGGACAAGATTTCTTCCTTGAAGTTACCTTGTTATTGTATTCCTCCACAAAGCTACCGAGCGCTAGTCGGAAGCGTTTGTCCGGTCGGACGCTCCAGTTCGTGGCGTAAACTGTCCACGGCGCCTCGTACTTGTAGATTTCTTTACGTTTTCCGTGTAGGGACATCTTCGAAGCGTCTACAAACAACCTTTGTGTGAGAACTAGCTAACCAGAAGGCAATGAAGACCCTGAACGCGTCGCGGCAACAGCCTAGCCACTAACCAATGTAGCTTATTGTCTCTACTAACGTTGAGTAATCTCAACACAAGTACGCTATGTTGACTCCATGTAGTCAGGGCGCTTTCCCGGCAGTAAAATATACGCATTACATACAAACATCAGTTAAATGTGTCAAATACACCGCACAAGGCTGCTAGGAGATGTTCGTACTGTGGCAGCAATGGCGGCGAACGGGAGGAAATCATAGGGAGGAAATATAGCAAGATGATGAGTGTCATGGAGGCTGTCGATGCTGCCTTCACGAGTATCGTTATCAACAAATAGCAAAGCACAACAACGACAAAGCACAAGTACTTTTTGGAAAAAAGGCGGGGTTGTTCCCCGATTTTCTGACAGGCTTATGTGAGAGACAGTCAATAGATGAGTAATGGACACTGTCTTACATAAAACAGGCAAATAGTCAGCACAGAAATATGATAGTTAGAAAATTCTCAATACGAGATGAGCAATGATTTTTATTCCCTTCCTTTAACTACTGCCACTGTATTATATGGCCTTTTCATACAACAGAAACATATGTTGTCATTATTTGGGATTTTTATGCCCACAACTTGAATGTCCAACTAGTGCTAGGTTTATATTATAGACTATTTTTATACAGTCTAGTCTATGGTTTATACACAGCTTCATAATGGAGAGTTTACGAACGGCACTTTAAAGCAGCATTACAGAGGAAGCCGCCACCTGAGAAGCTCTTTGATAATCTCGGCAAAGGAGAGAAGGGACAAACTTTTTTGACCAATTGAAATCCAATTGTACCAATACTTTTTGTTACAATTCTAACGATACCGATACCGACGTTTTTTAATAGTAAGTGACAGGGCATGTGATTTTTCAAAATAATTTTAAAAAATCTTAACACTTTAGGGCAAATTAAATGACACATACTGGCAATTTATAACAAAGTTATTACAAAAGCAAATATGAGTACAATTTAATAAAATGTTTGTGCTAATAAGTGTAAAAAATATATTTTTTACAGAAATTCTATGATTAAATAATAACAAAATAAATCTAAATATGAATAAAAAAATGAAAATACCAACAACATAAAGGATGTGCGCATTTGTACATCTTTCTTAAAGATTTCTTTATCCTCTGAAACATCCTATGATTTTTCCAGAGCAGCTCAAACAATATGTGGCACTTTTTTGTCACGAATAGAGCATCTTGATGTATTTTTGCAGGCAAAAAGTAACACCACGCTACATTTCTTCCATTCTCTCATAAGTTTGATGCAGAAGCGTGTTATGTTTTCTCAATGCTTCATCTGTAAGTATTTGATTTCTTTTGACGTAATGTTTGTCGACAGTTTGAAATAAAGATTAAGAAAAAGGACTGTGCGCCCGGTTCTAATGTCACATAGGCTTCCAGAGTCATGTCACATGGGCCAGCTAAATATGTCAGAGCTGTTAATTTGCAAAAGGATAAAAAAAGTACTGATAACATTTTGAAATGATGCAGCCACCCACATTTTGTATTCAAATCATTTTCTTTTTGATATGTTTTTAAAATAATCAATACCAAATAAATATCTTGTGAGGAGTGAAATACAAACCCTGTAGTATTAATCAGCCCATCTCTACAGCAAAGAAAGAGCTGCATACCAAAAATGTTGAGCATTTCCTTAGATGAAGGTGTGGAACACGCATCTATTTTTAATCCAGAAAAAAATCAGGTCACACTTATCCATCTCTCCCATTCACTCCTGGCCTACACATACTTGGACCCTCCCCACATTTAGCTGCTGCCTTTTGACTCTTCTACTTTGAAATGTGTTTGCATGCACCATGAGCACATCAGTAATGGTTACCAGAGTACAGCAGCAGAATGCCAACAGTGCACAGGAAGGCAACCCTTTTCAGACCTCCACAAGGTTGCATGCTCGTTTAACCCAGTGATCTCTGTAGCGCCTAATGGCAGCTCATTCGTAAAAACAAAACTGAGCTTTGACACTAAATTTGCCTGTAATGAATTGAGCGTGCAGTGTAAACACAAAAACAATGCTTTGGATAATTATCATGTATTTTCCATAAATATATGATTTGCAAAAATGCCACTGACACCATATCATGATTGATGCCTGTGCACGTTTGACACGTTTGTCAAGGCAACGAGACACAGTAGCTCCTCAGTAAAAGAATCTCTACAATACCTTATAAGAAGGTAGAGTATATGTGTCTATATTTTTATTAACTAATGCAATGAGCAAAGACATTTTTATAGTTAATGTTGAAAACTGTATTTTGACAGCAGAATGAGTTTCTTCATCACAAATTTACATTTTTGTTTCATAGCATGCAAGTTTCTTGCTTGCAGTACGTCATGGCTTTGTTTATTTTTCATGCTCTAAAGTAGCATATGTGTGTCTCACAGGTTTTGTACTGGTCTGCTCAATAATGTTGCTTGAGATGCATCTTCGATTTGAGAATCTGTCCAACAACTCCCCAACATCTGAATTTGTCTGGGAACAATATAATGTTCAAGGTTGTGAAGGCCTTGAAGAGGGCAACTATATTTGGGCTATTTGTACAACGCTGTGCTTTGCTCTTGGTTTTCCTGCATCTGTTGCCGTCCTCTGGGAGATGTTTAAGACAGAAGAGGAACTCCCATCACACCAAATTCTTTTTTCATATTGAACCTCTCCATCATGGATGTTGTCTTCTTGGCCTTCCTCCCACCTGGATTATTAAATCATTTCTTCTTGTTGGGCATTTGAAGCTGTTTGGAACAGTGTTTATGCCTTGAACACATGTGGGGGACCCCTCCTGATGTCTTGTATCTGTCTGGACTGTTACCTGGCTGTGGTTCATCCAATCACCTACCACAAGAGGAAAAGTCTGACTCCCAGGGTCATGATGGCCGGCATTGTTTGGACTTTGACGGTTGCCAATGGGATTGCATACTGTCTTTTTTACAAGTTATTCTTCACTGTGTTTTTCATTGTGCCTTTTATGATAGCTATCGCAATAATTGGAATATGTGATACTTTCATCCTCCATACACTACTTAAGTCCGAGCCTGGCAGAAACAACATCCATCCACAGAAGCAAAGAGCCATTCAGACCCTCATCAACAGCCTGGTGATAGCAGTCATCTCTTACGTTCCTCCAATACTTCTATTAACATTTGGGAGGCAGCTGATCAGCAGTCTTCAAGTCTTCATCTGTACTGCTGGTATTCCAATCATCATTACTTCTACTATGGGATCTGCTGTCATGCCTATACTCCACCTAAAAAATCATGGGAAACTGGATCGTTTCAGGCTTGGGTGCTGCAGGAAGTCTTAATTCATGCCTCTTCTGCTAAACTTTTGTGAAAATATAGTTTAAACCATAAACCATTTCAATTAAGTCAAGTTTCACTCAGCTCTAATAGTTTACAAAGTAAAAAAAATGCCCAACTAAATTCTCAAATAACCCATATCAATGTATCATATAACCTGAATCATGCTGTATTTATTTGCATATTTAGATCCTGGAAACTGTCGTGTGTGTCCCATTATGATGTCTTCCAATGGGATTCTTTCCTTGATTTAATTGATTTAATGTTATGATGTTCTTGCGTCCTCTCACATGCCATGTGCGTTATATGTTTGCGCTAATGTTTTATTTTGCTCTTATGAAAAAAAGTTAAATGAAAAAAAACAAAACCAATAAAACGTATATCTCTTATAAAATCTGTATTCTCTGCATAGTTAAATGAATGTTGATATGGTGATTAGAATTTAATAGGTGAATGTCTTGAAAAGTAAAACTTTCAATAAAGCTATATCAGTTGTTTGGCTCAAGCTCATCAACATGATTTTATTCGAAAACCATATACTTTTTTAAAAACCAAGATAGATATACATGTACAATGATCCTTTTACAAATGTAAATGCTGAAGGTGGGCGGATCATCTTTCACGACAGTGACTCATGCAGGTGTGCGTGAATAAACAAACCATTTACATCCCATGTAGATGTGTGATGAAAAGTGCATTTAACAAAGATTTTATTTGCAGATAGAATAACGGGTCGTGTGTTTTGTTTGTTTTTTCTCCTTTAATATCTGATTGTTTCATATGATTTCACTGTTATAATCTCTCTCTTTCCGAAATGTTGAAATGTTGATAAAGAATATGATACTGTCAGTCTGGAATAAGACAATGCAGATGAATTTCTTCACCTTTTAAGCAACTTAAATAGGAAATAAAAGTGGGACACTGGATGTTAAGGGGTTAAAACTAGTAGCCAAGTGGGCTCACTCTGTTTTTGAGAATTAAGCATTATTTTGAAGAATTTAGAGTGCCCACTTTTACAGTGTTCATATTGAAAAAGTGAAAAGCAAAACGAAGAGGTGATTAAATGATGCATGTTTAGTAAGTGGACTGTTGTTGTCAGTGGAAATAGTGCAGACCAGAACTAATTACCATATGAAGACTAAAAAGACAAGAAATCAAGTAATATAGAAAACATGTTAGAATTCAAACTAAACGAGGGTCTCTCATCCTCTGTCTGCTTTAGAGTAACACTACTGCTGTAGTTCCAGTTAATATCACTTGGTGGCAGGAACAGTTTGTAAACTGTAGTGGACTATGATACATTTCTGTGGCTCAGGCTCATCAAGTGCATCTGTTCCAGACAGACCAAATTTCATACATTTAATCAATATTTTGTGAGAGGGTCTCTGGATAAAGGCAGGATTAACTGACAATTTATGACATTCTCAAGGGCCTAGAGGTCATCTGATCAGATTTAGGCTACCGGATTGGATAAAATCTTGAAAATGGGTTGTTCAAAACAAATCCAATTAGGTATATAGACATATTACCTTTAAATTAATCAAATAATACATTTGTATCATGTAGTATTATAAACATTTATTTTTTAAACTTAATTTGTTTAGTCGTTACAGTGATAGAAATTAGGCTACCTTTTAAGTACAGTAAAGTAAAAAAAAACAGGATTTTTGTGCCCACATAACAATACCCAAATAGCTTTCGATATCAAACAAATATTATTTGATTTGATTTAAATTCCACTCATCACATATTAATTACAATGACACAGTCAAAAGTAGTTTATAACAATCTCTTATTCCACATCCAGTCAGTCCCTCACTGACTGGATGTGGAATAAGAGATTGTTTGAGGGACTGACTTGAGCACCTCGTGCATATACAAGTTGCTTGTATATGCACGAGTGCAGAATGTAACCCCAATCGCATTGGACATGTTCCCCAAAAGAAAAAGACTTGTGCTTGGTCTGGGCTACATGCTCATGCTTTGAAAATGAAACAAACTGATTGCTGGCCGATGCTATTGACACAGCTTTCACCACATCACTCACAGTTGATTTGTTCATGCATACAGTACTGTGCAAATGTTTAAGGCAGGTGTGGGAAAAATGCTGTAAGGGAAAAATATTCTCAAAACTAGACTATATTTATCAAGCACCAGGCCAGGGTCACACTGTTTTCTGCAGGGATATAAAGGGATATAAGCATGATGTGTCTTTCATTTGCTGCAGTAAGTTTCTTTGGCTGACCACGGTGTTTACGGTCCTCAACTTTACCCGTTTCTTTGTGCTTCTTCAAAAGAGCTTGGACAGCACATCTGGAAACCCCTGTCTGCCTTGATATTTCTGCCTGGGAGAGACCTTGCTGATGCAGTAACTATCTTGTATCTTGTTGCTGTGCTCTGTCTTGTCAGGCGTTTGACTTTTAACAGTAAACAACAGCCTTAGGACACTTGTTCAAGATATCCATTCTGTGTTTATGAATAATGTATGTTTGTTTGCTTTTTATTTATTTGTTGTGGGACAAATTGAAAATGCAAGAGGATTTTGGGATATTTATTGTGCTGTTTTCTGTCTCTTCAAATAAAAACACTTAAAGTGACCCCACGCTAGCTAGATTAATATACATATTGTTCATTACATAGTAAGTAGCCCACATTGTGATATGTAGCCCCATTAAGGGCACTGATTTCCTTGAAATGTTTGTATCTAGAGCACCACGTATTGGTATCTGTTATTTTAAATGACTGAAACATGCGAGGTAGCCCTGAGGTGCAAAACATGTTACATGTTGTTGATGTTGTGCTGTTTGTTTTGTTTTTGTGGTTATATTCTCTAAAGTGTTGTGTCCGATGTTGTATTGATTTAATGCTGTATATATATATAAAAAAAGGGGGGCTGAGATGAGGGGAAAGAGAACTGCAAGTTCTTCAATCTCTGTAAAGGATCAAAACATGTTGGAGTTTAAAGAGTTTTATATGCTTTTAATGACACACAATGTATGCAAACAATTCCATATAAAAATGATAATTTCTTCATAAAATAATTTCTTATGTATGTACCACCCACCCAGAGCAACTGGTCACAATGTATTCAATCAAATTAGCTACCAAAGTGATTGTTTTTTTTATTTATATCGACACACTACACATTTACATTATGGGACTTACTGACCAAATAGGAAAGGTTGCATTAAAAAAACTCCCAAAAAAATGGTTATTATTCATGTCCTGTCACAATCACACAAACTGTGAAAGATAAAAAAAATGTTCACACAAGAAGTACAAAGTCCATTTTCTTCAAAATGTCAATTACAGATTTTCATTTTATAAAACCTTTAGCACACTCCCTCTTGGGCTGAACTCCTAGATAAAAAAATGCAGAATTTCTTGCTTCGGTCACATTTGAGACTTTAACACATTTTAATCTACTTTGTAGATGTTTAACAACCACAGGGTCCATTTTCATTTAGTTTACACTCCTCAATTTACCTTTCGACATTTAATTGATTTTAATCAATAAGGTCATAAAGAGTCAGCATTTTGCCCGAGAACACTTTAACAGTGAGAATGGCAGGACATATGACGTACTACTATAAACCACCAAGCCAATTGCCAGTGCTCAGGCTCTGTTCTGTTTTTAGTACAAGAGGACAGCTTTATATCGAAATAAGTGTGTCAAAGAAAAAGATCAACTACAGAAAGAACACATAAGGTTTTAAGGAGGAAAGCCGGCAGCCCCTCACCTGTGAGATTGCTGGGTGTGTTGGGCACACGAGACATCTAAAATGAACATTTTAACAAAATGACACTACAGTGTAAACAGAAGTACATTAAATGGGATTGTTTATAAGGCCATGGTCTCATAATGTCCAGGAGAAGTATCACATTCTTAAGGAAGCACCCAGCTCATTTCTGTAATGCAAATATTCTGTGTTCGTTATGATCCTGTAAAAACCTTGTATCTCCAGGAGAGGTGAAGTAGGTACTTATTGATTTATTTTGAAACCCCAACAGCCCCAAATTTCCTCACGTTATAGTTTATGGAAATTTGAAGGATTAAATGGTGCTATTGGTTAATATAAAAAAAGTCAGGAGTGGATCTTTAAATTGGAGGTTCAAAGCTTGTCTATGGGTTTTCCTTATTAAGCCCCTAACTAATGCAAAAATACATTTTAGTCCATCTAAAGCCTGCTTTTCTCCTAAACTCCATGGAGATATGAGGTTGTCACCTGACAAAACATGAAGGGTTTCATTCCAAAACACTGTATATTCATTATATATATCTATATATATAGAGATATATATAAAAACATGAAAAAAACTGTTATGTGAATCTTATCACTCAATAATAAATCCATTCTAAGACAATGTTAGTATATAATAGTTGAGGGTATTAAAATGAAATCATTACATGTTTTCATAAAAACATGTAGGAAATTGTTATATAAAATCAGGTTTAATTTTTTTTAGAGATGTTTTTTTCTGGAACAAAACTCTTCAAAACCCGTATGAGAATATCACGAGAAAAGAAAATTTCCTTAAGAGAAGAACTGATGCAGGGTTGATGGAGGATTGTAGACATTTCAACAACAGAGTCGATTGTTTCAAGGCTTGTGCAGGATTTCAAGCCCCAAAGACTGAACCACATGCTGCAGCTGAGTTCCAAACCTCTACAGAGGAAAACTATTTCTCTCTGTGACAAAGCTGTGACAACATCAGTCGCTGGGACGTGCGAGTTGGAAGAGCACTGACTTTCTAACAAGGACATGAGGGTCAGACAATGGTTCCATTGACTCACTTTTGACCTCCCCCAGCCCAACACAGTTAACATGAAAAAAACACTCTTACAAAAAAATGCTGTTGATTATTAACTGGGGTGCCAGTGTGTTCTCGCTGAGTGGAATCTGAGCCATGCATTGATTATCCAAACCGAGCACAGTGATGTTTTTTTTGCCTCCTGAGGTTCACATTCATCTCCAGTGTCTAGTGCATTGCACACACAAAAACACATGTATACCTATGTATGCAAATTGCAAAATCTTCACTTCTTGTGGAATACACTCACCAATAGCTTGTAATGCTTTCTTGCACAGTGAATGGTCGCCAAAACCAAAAGGCTCAGTGTGGTAACACAAGCTTGGTGGGGACATATGCAGTGTGCTGACATGTGTGCATTGTGCATAATTTAAAATGCACATGCTCTTCCCTCTTTGCAAAGTTGTAAATCCCTGAAAAGTTGGCTCTAACTTAGTTACCACTACACTTTAAAATAAAAACATCATGTTTCAGATTTTTGCAGCTTCAAAAGTCTGCTAGTACCTCGTATTTCATCTGCTGTACCACAAAGTAGCTGCAGGCACAGACACTAACAACCGCATGCATCAGTGTGGCACAATGCCTCTGTCTTCTCCATACAGGATGCCTTTCTTTCAGGGAGCATGTCTACTGGCCAGATGGGCTGCAGGGCCTTCTCTGGCCAAAACAAAATGGCTTTGAATGTGTTGAAGACCCCCATCAGGTCGGGGAGAAAGTGACCAGAATACTAAACATCACCTTCAATGCACATCATGGTTCACTTTGTCAAAGTGTTCTATATGTTTTTCTCTTTCTAAATGGGCTGAGTAGCACAAGGGAACTGAAGGAAATACAAAAAATGCTTCACATGTAGTAGTAACAACCACAGATACTAGAAGAAAATCAACATAAAAAAATCAGCTTTCTTTAATCCAGTCAAATGTTGGATTCTGTGATGATCAGACCCTTCTCGTACCATGATCGGTTTTAACGTGAACTTTGCTTATTAAGTACTGGGTTATAAACCGAAGCTCAGTGAACTTCTTTTTTGGCACTTAACACATAGAGAGCGTAGATTGCTGAGAGGAAGACAGGAATACAAATGATGCCATAGACACAAGATTAATGCTACACTGTGTCGAGTCATGCTGCGTCACAACTGGGTGACTTTGGCAGGACAACCTCGGATGCTTCGCTCAATATCAAGAAAAGATTCACTTCAAGATGCACGTACTATTCCCAATATTAATCATGCACCCAGCTCGTTTCTGTCATGCAAATATTAATCTTCCCTTTCTCTTGCTCCTCGCTTCCTTCAGTGGAGGGAAGCAAGGAGCATCGCATCACATTACTTCCCAGTCACCATCTTCAAGTATATCCACTCCAGGTGTCCGCTAGTCCCAGATACTCTGGATTCTCTGCTGTGGAGGTCATAAACCCGTTCACATGCCTGGGCACTCCTCCATCTCTCTCCAGTGCCTCGGGGCCGTCTGGCGCTGAAGCCCCAGCTACAGCTTTTGCTTTGGCTGCAAGGTCCAGGTAGTAAGGGTTGTCGAAGGCTGGAGAAGTGGAGGTCTCGGCCCTCACGGGGACCAAGTATCCAGGGTTATCCACACTGTGACCGGAGCTCAGGCCAT
Organism: Lepomis macrochirus; assembly: GCA_024633595.2. NCBI lineage: Eukaryota > Metazoa > Chordata > Actinopteri > Centrarchiformes > Centrarchidae > Lepomis > Lepomis macrochirus. The sequence continues at coordinate 16,610,203 of JALXJV020000023.1, forward strand.
TAAATAGGCGTCTGTCTACTCGGGAGCCTTTACGAGGCAGAGTGCTGGGCCGCTCAGAGATCCCTGGCCTGAGATCTTGAATCTCCTGGTTAACGTACTCTAAACAGATGGAAGCAGAAAGAAAAGTCAGATCAAAACACATATCAACACATATAACACTTCCTTTTTGTCATATATATTTTTTATTTTATTTTTTACAATGGAATCTCCCGCTCACCTGGTAAGGCATGATCATGATTATACCCATGACTCCGTCTGGGCAGCGAGTGATGAAGGTGATTAGGATGATGAAAGCCATTTGGCCCATTTGTCTCCAGGTCGCTCTGGCTTCCGTTGGAGTACGTGGGATCTTTGCAGTAGCGTCCAGGGCTGGCCGGGGGCAGCGAGGGGTCGTCCTGAGGCCCATCCAAGAAGACCGAGTCAGATTGGCCCCCGGCTGAGGTGCTGCGAGCCAGCATTGTGTACTGAGGAGTCCACAGGCCGTTGGAGGTGCTTGCTCCTAAAGGTAAGGTCGGGTACTGGCTGCGCCCAAGAGCGCTCAGCGAGGAGTGCATGCTTCGAGAGCTGCTGGCAACGGCGGGCTCAACATCCAAGCCCTGATCTCTGCTCTGCTGAAAAGAGAGATACGTTAGAAGAAGGCAAATTTAGTCATTCAAAGGTTCCCAGCTCTCCATGGCTGCCACAAACGTATTTATATTGAAATCAGATGTAATCAAGCCTTTTTGGCAGGTTTGAAATTCAATTCAAACCTATTCTCTGCAGATGTGTCTCAGTCAAAAATACTGCTACTTAATTATCTCTCTCGCCAGCTATGTTACCTAAAAATGATAGCAATAAAAGTGATACAACAAAATAAACACAAAGTCTATAGCCACATTAGCAGGCTTGAGCTAAATGCTGAAGTTACTATGCTCACAGTGACAATACCAACTTGCTGGTAACAGGTAAAATCTTTACCATATTCGTCCGATAGACTGATAAAGGTTAAAAACAATGACTCGAGGACATGTGTAAGCTCTGAATACCGATCTAACATTTGACTGTTTAAATACGTGTAGTAAAAGCCCAAAAAACAGAGCTCACAAAGACTCTCACAATACCGACAATCAGCAAAGGTCAGTGTTAATTTAAAAAAAGGTAAGCGTTAAGTACTCTTTCTCCCCACTGACCCTGTATGACTGGTGTCTTGATGGCCCGTTGGGTTGACCCCCATCTCCCTGAGTCCCGGGGAAGTGATTCGGCTGAGGCACCAGATACTCTTCAGCATCCAGCATATTCCTTATATTGCTCCCTTCCTCCTCCAGAAGCGTCCGGTAGAACTGGCTGTCCACTAACATGCCCATCTGCTCGTCGTTCTGAAAGGCAGAAAAAGAACAACATGGATGTGAAAACACAGCAGGAATGTAAGAGTACCAGAAAGTCTTATCTCCGTGGATGTAAGGTCTTTTCTAAGGGAAAGCAGACCTCGTAATGTAAGCACAGTCACACAAGTAAAACCTTTTCAACTTGAAACACTCTTAGACATACCTTAATGACCACATAGCGAGGTGGATCTCTGGCCATTGCAATAAAATTATTCACCAAATCTTTGAATCTTGGTCGGCTGTCTGGGTCAATCATCCAACCTGTTGCAAAACATAAAATCAAGATGTCAATCTTCAACATGTAACTCTGTTAATAAATCAAATAATAATGGCAACTATTTAAAACGTAATGTTGTATTGACCCCCTGCTTCCTCCGCTTTGATGAGCTGACTAGGAAGCAGACTACACAGATAAAAGTCACATCCATGTACAGTCTCCGTATTATATTATTCCGTTGTTCTATTAAATCAGATTAAACCAAGATCAAATTAAGAATTACTGACATTTGACCATGATCATGTAGACGTCAATGGTGCAGATTGGGGGCTGGGGGAGCCGTTGTCCTCCCTCTAAAACATCTGGGATTTCTCTCGCTGGGATCATGTCGTATGGTTTAGCACCAAACGTCATCAGCTCCCAAACCGTCACCCCTGGGAAGGAAAGATATGATTACAACAACTTTTACTCACTTAATAATGACACATGTATAAATGACTAAATAAATGTATAAATGGTATGAAACTAGACTAAACATAAAATACTTGTGTCAGTATTCACAACAATTTAACACCATTTATTATGATTTGTTTGATCAGCAAACATCAGATGACATTTACTCTTCCAGCAAGGATTTACAGCAGCTTGGAGACACATTCACTGCATATGCAACTTAACTATCTGCTCCAAAATTATTCCGTTATTTGTCTGCTTTTCCAAGTTTGTCTTGTGTCTATAAAAAAATAAACATAGTTCACTTCTTTAAACATTACTTACACCTTGCAGTATCATGCTACCTAAGAAAATATGAGATTAATTTTGCAACCCCATCAAACATCAACAAAAGAGCCTCTATATTTTTTGTCTTAAATGTCATTTACAGCCCTGAGTGATACTGACCATAGCTCCAGACGTCACTCTGATGAGTGAACTTCCTGTGCAGAATAGACTCTAGGGCCATCCATTTAATTGGCACCTAGAAACACAGATATTTAGATAAACAAATAAATAAAATAATCTGTGAACTTCTCCCATTTAGATGCTCTTACAGTCACAGCCCAATCTTACCTTCCCTCCATCAGCGTGATATTCAGTCTCGTCTATATCGAGCAGACGGGCCAAGCCGAAGTCGGTGATCTTCACGTGGTTCGGATTCTTAACCAGAACATTGCGGGCGGCCAAATCTCTGTGGACCAGCCGGACTTCCTCCAGATAATTCATCCCCTACCCCAACATACACACACACACACACAGATCCATGTCCACAAATATACAAACTGATACCACATAAAATGTGGAAGGAAAAATAAGATTATGAGCAACATTCAGACACTGCTGTTTCACTAAGAAAAATGTACACCTTTACTTCAACCAGTAAGTATGTGCACCTAAACCAACAAACAAGATGATACCTCATTTCTTGTTTGCATACCTTGGCGATCTGGACACACCAGTTGAGGAGGAACTGGGAGCCAATGCGGTCCTTGTTCTCCCTGACGTAGTCCAGTAGGCAACCATACGGCATCAGCTGGGTGACCAGCTGCACAGTGGAGGTCAGACAAATCCCCAGCAGACGACACACGTAGGGGCTGGCCACTCCTGCCATCACATAAGCCTCCTGGGGAAGATAGAGGAAATATGATGAGGGACAGTTTTATGTGTTCTGTAAATGTGTATGTGTGTACCTGGCTTGTACTCACATCAAGGATCTCTTTATTGGCCTTTGGCGAGGTGTTCTCTCGCAATACCTTGATGGCAACTGGTATTTTCACATTTTCCCCATCAGGAGCCCACACTCCCTGAAACAAATGGTCAAAACAATTCAAAAACTCACCCAAGATGTAAAAGCTAAATATCTAAATAAGAACCAAAGAACTGTCTCACATACCTTATAAACAGTACCAAAGGCCCCTGCGCCCAGCACCCTGAGTTTTGTTAACTCAGTCTCCTTCAGGATACGCATTTGAGCCTGATTAGGTGACGCACCACTGGGTGTTAAAGGTTCCACCAGCTGTACGCAGGAGGGAAGCAGATGGAAAATTCCTTCATTACACACTACAACACCCAAGAGGAACATAGGAACTAAAATTCTGCACCAACTTTTAATCTAAAACACTTATGTCTCATTTATGCTTAGCATTCAGCAGCCTTCCAGCAAATAAACTCCCACCTGTTTCAACAACACATTACAAAACAACTTTCCAACCAGTGTTACTCATTTAGCTAAACGCCCACCTCATGTTCTTGCAGGAGCCTCCTCATTGTCTCCTTCCTCTTCAGCTTCTTCTGTCTCTTGAGGTAGAAGACCAGCAAAGCCAGCAGGATGAAGAAAAGCAACACCCCACCCACTGCAGCTGCGATGGTTGTACCCGGTCTGGACAGGGAAAAACACTTCAGCACAGCTTCTTTTTCTCAAAAGAAAAATTATTTGAAAATAAAATACCCCGTAGAGACAGACACCAATTTAGCATCAAGTAGCTCACCCTGTCCTGGTATCAATGGGGCAGCCTCTCTCATCCATCACAGTGCAGCTGAAACAGAGAAGCACCAGGTGTGACATGGTTCTCAATTTGTGTGCAGTGTGTGCTTGTGTTTGTGACGTATGTCCACTCACGACAGTGTGCAGTTGGTGTTGCATGGCAGACAGTGTCCTGTAGCATTGTTGTACTTCCACACAGTTAGCTGATCCTCCTTCACACCACTGGGACATTTATCCACACAGGACTCACCGTCCTGGAAGCTTCGACACTCTGCACAATGTTCTGCACCCTGAAGACAAACATGCACACAGGTATAATAGGGTGGAATTATTATTTTTTTCAGTTTAGATGATTCTTTTTTCCAAGACTGCTTAAAATCAGCTTTTTCATTGTCTGTACAAAAAAATCTTTAAATTAATTAAATCTTTAAATTAATTGTTCAATCAATAAAATAAACATAGAGCCATTCAAATTTCCCACAGCTCAAGGTGACATTTTCAATAACTTGTTTAGTCCAATTGCTGAGGTAATCATTCTACAAATTGAAAATTGCTTTAAAAACATTATTAGTAAATTATTTATGTAATTCAAGTATTACATTCAATTGAAAACCAAGTTAATAAACAGCTACTCTGTTGTGCATTGGAGTGAGTGCCACGTACACTCCTCATCCTCAATTGCCTTTTCCTCTGCAGGGTTGTAAAAATTTACAGTTGCGAGTAAATTGTAAATAACAACAATTAAACTGAAAATCTGGTGATGTTTAAAAAGGTTACTTTGACATTATGTTCTGGCAATAATTGAACACATCAGGATGAAGATTTAAAGGGTGAATGCACTGCATTAGTGTGTCCAGGAGTTGCAACCTGAATTTTTATTAAGCTCTTTTCTATGCCCAAAAGCTTATTTACTTTAATATCCGAAATCATAATGGTTGAGTAGATGAGACATGTTCACATTTTATTTTGGTATGAAACTATACCAGCACTGTCAGATATGCTGTAAACCGCATGAACATCTTACCGGACCATGACAGGAGATAGAGCCATTGAGAGGTCGACACTCTGCGTGACAGGCAACACACAATGATCCATCTGTGTATTCTCGTATAGACCTGCAACACAATCACAGCAGGGATGTAACATTGTATTGCACAGTCTGACAGTAATCATATTGTGACAATATGATCACTTCATTATATTTTTTGTTAAAGAAATAGTTTTTTCAGCGTACACTGTTTTGCTGAAGTTAGATGAAAGACTGATACCTCTCTCATGCATGTACAGTAAACATGAAGCCACAGCTAACATTAGCTTAATCCTATTAGCTTAATTTAGTACAAGTTTCTCATTTTTACACATAAATTTTTGAACAGATTAAATAAATGAGAAATAAAGTGTTCATTTGTAGGCTTTAGAGGTGCTGGAAGGTTGACAGTCAGACTAGCCTTTTCCCTGTTAAAGAGTGAAGAGTAGGGCATAATTCATTGCACTGAACATGAGTTTCATTACTGTACAATATAATAAGTGATTTTACATACGTTTGCCTTACATGAGCAACAAACCTACGTTCATACTGAGTCTTGTTTCATCATCCAAGTACAATTATTGCAACATAATTTAAGTAGAGATTAAACACACATTGTATGAAATGCTTTGTCATGCTTTTCGTGTATCACAACCTCCTTAGTAGGATATTTTATGCTTTTGGACTGTGTGAAGTGCGCACATGCGTCATCAAACTGCAGGGAAACAGATTACAAATTAACCTCTTCAAAATGAATTTCTACTGATTTACTTTTGTTCTGTGTCAACTTGTAAATATGTCACTTACATACACATAGATCATACCAAAATCAGTCTGTTTACTGTATAAAGAAATTCGGAGCATTGTCTCTCCAGTGTTATCGCATGTATTTGCTTTGTCAATGATCTACACTTGCTTAAGGGCACACTTTAAGTTAAACGCTTTCGGATTCATTTATTGTGACTACTTTGGAATTTAGCACTGACTGCCAAGCCAGTCAGTGGCACACAGTGTACTGTATTATTTGAAACATTATCACTTGGCTTTTTATTGATTTAGCACAGCCGCACCCAGACCTGCACCCAGACACACGTTCTTACCCCTGATAGATGTCACACTGCTCTACGCACTCAGTGCCGCGTCGGAAAGTCTTGCAGGACACACACTGGCTGGGCCCTGGGCCCCAGCAGCCCCCCTCACACAGTCTGTGACAAACATACCCCTGTTTCACTGAAAACACATACAGAGACAGAGAAATTAAAGCATGATGCACACTGTACTTATAGTTGGCCTCTCCACTTGGAGTAATTAACAGTACTCACTAAGGGTGTTTTCAGCTTTGTGAGAGCTAAGGCTGCGTGATCAAGTGCTAATGGACCTTGGCATTACTTTGTTCACCTACCACAGAGGTTGGGGTCCTGGTTGTGGCTGACGATGCGGTGGGGTCCCTGGGTGGGATGGAGGAGACTCTGCCAGGGCAGTGAGCTGGTGTAGCACAGCTGGGAATTGTTGTGCAACAACACCAAACCTCCACTGACACTGCGTAGTGAACGCAACCCAAGAGACTGGATGTGTAGATTCTGGATGGCAAGTGAAAACACACCCCTGAACAAAAGAAGAAGCTGTGAGTGACCAGAAATCTACCATGGGGACAGTTTACTAAAGTCTGTCCATTTATAATTATTTTATTTTCAGTTTTTAAAACAACAAACAAAAAAATATTCTCTCCTAATACATTTTGACAATGTCTGTTTGTGAGCAAGCGAGAAAATAAGATGTTTCTGTGTAGGAAAGCAGAAAAACAAATATTCTTAAAGCAAAGGAATAAGTACAGTGAAGACAGCTGGGAAAAATTACAAGTAAGTCACCAATGAAGGTATAAAACAGTGTCAGACAAGCAAATAGCAGATCTGACAATTGTCACTTTGACCTGCTTCGAACATGCTACTCTAGATAGCCTCCCACAGACTTTCACAGTTATCCTGGCTGGCATGTGCAGCAAGCTAAAGCAGCTGTGCTGGCTAATAATTAGCCTTTATAACCCTGAAAGTGAACAAACTGCCTAAATTACACCAGAGACACGTCACAAATAGCACAAACAAAGACAGCTGCACAAGTGTAAGAAGATTGCAATCTAAAGCTGCATACACAATTCTGAATGCAGTTACAATCACAGTAGTGAGAAAACCTGTACAACAGAGTGAGCCAATTTTGATTTTAGTTAGTTAGTTAAAAAAACAGTGTTACAGGACAACATGCTTAATGTGCAGACATGCTAGGGTTGGGCTGATGGCTGACAGATGGGCGATGGTTGAGCAGGCATCGTGATTGTAAAACCTCGCCCACCCTGGCAAACAAAATCTACATTTTTCACATTAAACCAGCAGATTTTGATCACCAGGAACATAATTATTATACATTTTAAATATGTTTCAGCCTTTCCTTAGTATTATTTTCTCCGCACACTCAGATACACAAGAAGCCTACACCTGAGGTAAACATACCGGCGTGCCCTGCCTCTCTCTGTCTCCCCTTGCCCGTCTACTCCACTTTCTCCATCAGCAGCACGTTTTATAGTCTAACGCTAACACTAAAAGACACAGAAGTTGTATTTTTCCACCCGATGGAAATTTTGTAGAGACATGCAGAGAAAAGAAAAACAGATGTGTCAGTCAGACAGGCAGGTAAGGAAGGCAGTTTAAAAGTCTTACTTGTATAGCATCCTGCCTCTGATCACCTTCAGGTTCTCAAACACCTTCAAGTCAGTCCACTCTTCTGGCCAGGCATCAATGTACAAATAACCTGAACATCAAAATCAGACAAAGATACTGAGAAGACTTCAATAGAGGAGTACAGTATGCTGTGTATACCAGTCTTCTACTGTATGTGGTGTAATATGGAAAATTAGACTGAACTGGCAAATCACATTTACATACAGTTTTAAATACATTACCTGTTTCTCTTTTTTTGGTATAAGCTTAATAAAAAGAGTTCAACAGAGTTCAACAAACACTTCCTTACTGTTCTTCTTAGCATTCAGTACCTGTTATCTCCTCCAGTGTGTTGAAGACACTCAGCTGCTTAAGGGTCAGGCCTGATGTGTTAGTCACAGGGTCTCTGGATAATGACAACATAAGACATAAATGACAATTTAACACACAAGGCAATATATAATTTGAACAAGTATGATCTCTCTCTATTAACTGATAAAAAACTCCAGTGGTGCTGCAGGTTATCTCAGATTTGTGTTTACATTTCACACTTTCATTGTGAACTGTTGGTACATGCAAGATCATTTATCAGGGATTTGGCATTTCACCATGAGATGGCATCAGGTAAACTGGTCAAGCCACCTTTTTATTAAACCTCTACAGAATGACTGGTGATTCCACCAACTACTTTCATATAGACTGTATATATTATTACTGTATATAAATTCTGCTGTTTACTCTTCACCATTGTTTTATTGCATATATGTAATATGTCTCTATTGTGTTTTAATTAGATTGCATTTAAATTGAATAATCACAATAAGGAAATAAGATACAAAAGTGGTTATTTTTGTCTTTGTAGACACAAAGGTATTTTAAAGGAGAAAAACATAAAAGTCTGAGTTTTCAATACATTTGAGTGTAGTAGGCTCTGTGGCAGGATAAAGTCTTGGGCATAAAGCTGTGAGGTAAGCTTTGTGTCTTTTACCTTGCAAAGCTCTGAGGGAGGAAGGCCAGACTACCAAAAATCTTCTTACAGTTGTTGAACTGGTCCACATTAGAAGACGTTACCATAGTGATGCCATTGTTGTCCATGACGCCGAGGTTGTCCATACCCAGACCATAACAAACTACAATAAAAATCATGACAATGGATATCAATTAATTTATCTTAAATCCAGAAAATAAACTAAACTGACTAAAGATATCCAATACAACGGGAAAAGAATTATCACAACCCTCCATCTAAACCAGGATATCATCTGCATAGAATTATATATAGTGTGGTATATTGCATTAACAAAAAGGGTATAAGGTAAATTTCTTTAGCTAGTGGTTAGAGAGTGAAAAGAAATGGGTAGAGAGAGACTAGCAATGTTGATGGAGGATATGCTTTACCTTTAAAAACATCTGAACTTATGAACTCAGGACTTGATTCAGACAGATTCTAATATGGCATGTAGGGGTGGGAGAAATCATCGATTCTTAGATGGAGGAGGAGCGCACACAACAGAGAGACCAGTGTCCCCCTATATTCGTCACCGCTGTGGAATGAATAACCCCAAAATGTCACACAATCATCAACATCAATGCGTAAGTAATTATTTTAACTTCGCACACTGCGAGCATGGTGACACTCTGCAGCTGTGTGTGTGAGGCCAAGCGAGTGAGAGAGAGAGAGCGGCAGAACATGACGGTGAAAGTTATCCATCCATCCATCTTCATCCGCTTATCCGGGGTCGGGTCGCGGGGGCAGCAGCTCCAGCAGGGGACCCCAAACTTCCCTTTCCCGAGCCACATTAGCCAGCTCTGGCTGGGGGGATCCCGAGGCGTTCCCAGGCCAGCGTGGAGATATAATCTCTCCACCTTGTCCTGGGTCTTCCCCGAGGCCTCCTCCCAGCTGGACGTGCCTGGAAAACCTCCCTAGGGAGGTGTCCAGGAGTCATCCTTACGAGATGCCCAAACTACCTCAACTGGCTCCTTTCAACGCAAAGGAGCAGCGGCTCTACTCTGAGCTCCTCGCGAATAGCCGAACTTCTCACCCTATCTCTAAGGGAGACACCAGCCACCCGCCTGAGGAAACCCATTTCGGCCGCTTGTACCCGCGATCTCGTTCTTTCGGTCATGACCCAGCTTTCATGACCATAGGTGAGGGTAGGAACGAAAATTGACCGGTAGATCGAGAGCTTTGCCTTACAGCTCAGCTCTCATTTCGTTACAACGGTACGGTAAAGCGAGTGCAATACCGCCCCCCGCTGCTCCGATTCTCCGGCCAATCTCCTGCTCCAGTCTCCACTCACTCGTGAACAAGACCCCGAGGTACTTGAACTCCTTCACTTGGGGCAAGGACTCATTCCCTACCTGGAGTTGGCACTCCATCGGTTTCCTGCTGAGAACCATGGCCACAGATTTAGAGGTGCTAATCCTCATCCCAGCTGCTTCACACCCTGCTGCGAACCGATCCAGTGAGAGCTGAAGGCTACGGACCGATGATGCCATCAGGACCACATCATCCGCAAAAAGCAGTGACGAGATCCCAAGCCCACCGAACCGCAGCCCCTCCTTGCCACGGCTACGCCTCGATATCCTGTCCATGAATATCACAAACAGGATTGGTGACAAAGTGCAGCCCTGGCGAAGGCCAACCCCCACCTGGAAAGAGTCCGACTTACTGCCGAGTACTCGGACACAACTCTCGCTTTGGATGTACAAGGATTGGATAGCCCTAAGAAGGGCCCCCCTCACCCCATACTCCCGCAGCACCTCCCACAGTATCTCCCGAGGGACCCGGTCATATGCCTTCTCCAGATCTACAAAGCACATGTAGACTGGATGGGCATACTCCCAAGCCCACTCCAGGATCCTTGTGAGAGTAAAGAGCTGGTCAGTTGTTCCTCTTCGATCTGTGGTTTGACAATCAGCCGAACCCTCCGTTCCAGCACCCTGGCATAGACTTTACCAGGGAGGCTGAGAAGTGTGATACCCCTGTAATTGGCACACACTCTCTGGTCCCCCTTTTTGAACAGGGGAACCACCACCCCAGTCCGCCACTCCTTGGGCACTGTACCCAACTTCCACGCAATGTTGAAGAGACGTGTCATCCATGACAGCCCCTCCACACCCAAAGCTTTTAGCATCTCTGGGCGGATCTCATCAATCCCCGGGGCTTTGCCACTGTGGAGTTGTTTGACTACCTCAGTGACCTCCTCCAGGGAAATTGACGAGAAACCCCCATCAGCCTCCAGCTCTGCCTCTACTAGAGAGGGCGTGTCAGTCGGATTTAGGAGTTCCTCAAAGTGTTCCCTCCACCGCCCAATTACCTCCCCAGTTGAAGTCAACAGGGTCCCATCCTTACTGTACACAGCTTGGACGGTTCCCGCTTCCCCTCCTGAGATGGCGGACAGTTCTCCAGAAACACTTTGGTGCCGACCGAAAGTCCTTCTCCATGTCTTCTCGAACTTCTCCCACACCCACTGCTTTGCTTCTACCACAGCAGAGGCTGCAGTCCTTCGGGCCTGTCGGTACCTTGCAACCGCCTCCGGAGTCCTCCGAGACAACAAATCCGGGAAGGCCTCCTTCTTCAGTCGGACGGCTTCCCTGACCACCGGTGTTCACCACGGTGTTCGAGGGTTACCGCCCTTGAGGCACCTAAGACCTTGAGACCACAGCTTTCCGCTGCAGCTTCAGCAATAGAGGCTTTGAACATTGCCCACTCATGTTCAATGTCCCCAACCTCCACAGGGATGCCAGAAAAGCTCCACCGGAGGTTTGAGTTGAAGATCTCACGGACAGGGGCTTCCACCAGACGTTCCCAGTTCACCCGCACTACCTGTTTGGGCTTACCAGGTCTGTCCAGAGTCTTCCCCCAACCCCTGACCCAACTCACAACCAGATGGTGATCAGTTGACAGCTCCGCCCCTCTCTTCACCCGAGTGTCCGAAACATGCGGCCTCAAATCAGATGAAACGATTACAAAATCGATCATTGATCTTCGGCCTAGGGTGCTCTGGTACCATGTACACTTATGAGCATCCTTATGCTCGAACATGGTGTTTGTTATAGACAATCCATGACTAGCACAGAAGTCCAACAACAAACACCCACTCAGGTTCAGATCAGGGGGGCCGTTCCTCCCAATCATGCCTTTCCAGGTAACTCCGTCATTGCCCATATGAAAGTTAGCGATGAAAAATATTAGCAGTAAGTTTCAGTCTGGTAGTAAATGTGCAGCATAGGTCGCTGTGTGACCGTTAATAAAAGTCTGTAAGAGTTCCCTAATGGCTGGAAAAGTGAAGGCTGTTAGCGCGAGCTAACATCTCCCAGTACAAGGGCTCACTCTGTCCTCCACACAAGACTCCGCAGCCTTCCGCGTCACCGTCCCCCCCCTCTGGAAATCATCCCCACAGAAACGCTCCCTGTCTGGACACTAAGATCTACTAAAACACAGCTCTTTACCCAGGCATTCAATCCTGAATGACTTTTTGTTGTTCTGTCACTGTAACTATGTGTAAAGCGTCCTTGGGTCCCGTAAAAGTTGCTAAAAAGATTTATTTATTAATGTAACATTAGCTAAATTAGTAATGAAGTAATATTAATTATCAGCTGTATGTCATTACTAACTAACCTACTAGTCAAGGGTTGAAAACATCAGGTACAAGATGAGACTGGTGTGCAGCTCTGTCCTGTGTACACATACTGTACATGCTGATAATTATATTTAAGTTTTCATAAGTCTGACAACTGGTTGTTAATGAAATGGACCATGGAGCTGAGGATAATTAAGTAAACTAGGGATGCAAACTAGTCATTTTAAGCTAATTAGCAATTTTCTTTTGGATTTTAATGTGCAAATGAAATGCTTAGTAATTATCCAGGGATCCTGTATAGAAAAAATATGATGCATCAAGATGCATCGATAATCGTTTTATAATCGAATCGCATCCCTCTGAATCATAATCGAATCAAATCGTGAGGTGCCCAGAGATTCCCACCCCTAATGGGATAGCTGGGGTCTGTCTCACCAAGCATGATTACTAACTTTACCAGTTTACTCCACAAAGTAAATCCCAGACCCCTTCAAGTCTAGAACTAAAATAAAAAAGAAATGACCAACTTTTTACTGAGCATAAATTATGTAAGTAATGTAAGCAAATGTACCAATCCTGACTCATGAGGTAAACTCTAGTTCAACAACAACAACAACAACAACAAAGTACTAGAGAAACAGGCTGGTTCACTTTGCACCACTGTCAACATGTGATGTATGAGTATGTGCTGCACAAATCATAATAACTTGTACTGAAGCACCAAGTCATGCACATGGTGTGCATGTGCATAACTTAATTAATCCAGAACATTCGTTGTGTAACATCTGAACCACATAATATGACTGTTTTGTGTTTTTCCCCAATTAGACTTTTGGGTAGCTATTGCATACACTCAGTGGCCATTTTATTAGGCCACACTTTTCTAATGCTGGGTAGGACGGACCCCTTTGCCCTCAGAACAGCCTGAATTCCTTATGGTATGTATTCGAAATGGTGCTGGAAACGTTCTGTTACAACCAGCAGAGGTCTAGGAGTAAAAGAAGCAACATATTGCCGGTGCAGTCAGGCAAGTTCAGCCATTTATTGTTAAGTGACACAAATAAGAAACAAGTGTTTCAGCAAAGATCAGGTAACAGATAATCAAAAACAAAAATCCACAAGCATAGTGAAGGGCCGTGGGTGGACCCAAATCAACAAACATACACTGAACAAAATTATAAAGGCAACACTTTTGTTTTTGCCCCCATTCATCATGAGCTGAAGAGCTTAAAGATCTAAGACTTTCTCTATGTACACAATAGGCCTATTCCTCTCAAATACTGTTCATAAATCTGTGCTAGTGAGCACTTCTCCTTTGCCGAAATAATCCATCCACCTCACAGGTGTGGCATATCAAGATGCTAATCAGACAGCATGGGTATTGCACAGCTGTGCCTTAGCGTGGCCACAATAAAAGGCCACTCGAAAATGTGCAGTGTTTATATAGTCAAAAAGACTTAGACCTAGGTGTGGTGCAGAAATATGAAATATGTGAAAAGAAACCAACTAAATTAAACCTATTACCCTGCTCCCGAATTCACTAAGCTACTGCCTTAAATGAGTTAACATTCATTTACACAGCACACAGCCTATATCATACACCTTAACATGAACACAGAGGCACAGAGGCGAACTGCTCAGGTCAAATCACAACCACCTCTGGGATTTCCACAAGATGACTTTTATAAGCAAGTGAGATGAACCTGACAGGCTGATGACAGGCTGAACCCCGGCAAGCCAGTCAGAAACTGGGAAGACAGATCCAAAACAGGTGGACGGAAGGGGTGCTGACCAGAGAGAAATGCAAATGTACCCACAAAGACACAATGACCCTCACCTTTGGGACAGTCTCCTTCACACTTTTCACATTTCTGCGTCTCACTGCCATCAGGGTGCGTGATGATAACTTCCTGGTTGGCTCTGGGACAAACCAAAGTACAGGCCACTTCCATAGCCAGATAGTTATCTACAATCAGGGAGACAAAGTGTTTAAAGGGCATCTTTGTAGAAAAAGAAAATGGAGTAAATATAATAAAATGGGAAGCTGGTAGCCTAAAGCGTTAGATTGGAGCTGCATAGTCGCAACTAGCTGAGCACTGTGTAGTTCTCACAAGGGCACGTCTTGATGCAGGTGGCTCCAAAGTTGAACTTCTTGTTTGGGTTGGGTTGGGTCTGAAAGGTGACAGAGTCGTAGATTGTGGGCGGAGGACAATTTTCCTTACACACACCACTGTCATTGAAGTGTCGGCAAGCCTGGAGAGAAAAGGAAGGAGGAAAACCTTTATTCCAGAAATGACAAAAGACTGACAAATTTAGATTATATATGAAAGATAAAAACACAACAATCTGATATTTGTGTGTCATTTACCAGACAGTCTGAGTCTTTGGGTCCAGTACATCCAGCAGCACACTGCATGTGACAGCAGTCATTGGGAAACGGACCTTTACACCGCTGACAGCCAGACGCACATTTAACACGGGTCACTTTGAACAAAGATGAAAAAGTGAACATTTTAAGCGGCACTTCACCTGATCTGAATTTTTTCCAGTGAAAACCGGTCACTGTCACACTCAGTGATGTTATTTCTCAGTGCACATGATGTTAACTCACAGGTCTGGCAGTCCTGTGCAGTTTCTCCCCAGCAGCTTCTCCCACATGCAGAGAAACACTCTGGACCTGTGCCAGACACCCAACAACAACAAATAAGGAGAGCTGAGCACTTATCCCACAATTGAACAAGAGAGAAACTAAACTAAGATTCTACATCATGCAAGCAGCTCTGTTAGCATGGTAATATTAGCTAATTAGCCCTAAACACACAAGTACAGCTGAGGTTGATAGGAATGTCCTTCTTTATTAAGGTATTTAGCCATAAAACAAAGTACTGGGCAATTAGAGGATCTGTAAAGTCATTATAATTTATCCATGGAGACTTTGAATATCTGTAGCAAATTTGAGTTCAATCGGCACTCACAGAAAAGTCAGGGGAATCACCAAATTTAGTAGGATTCAACCTCAGGGGACCATGAATTTCTGTAACCAAAGTATTTCATAGCAATCTGTGAAATAGTTTATGAGATATTTCAGCGTTGCTAAGACATGTCTTCACATAATGTGCCTGGATGATTCAGTGGGAGTCTGACTGTTTGATCACTTAATGTAAATTTGCCTTTGTATATGTGTACAGTAAGACATGATATTACAGCGTTGCTAAGACATGTCTTCACATAATGTGCCTGGATGATTCAGTGGGAGTCTGACTGTTTGATCACTTAATGTAAATTTGCCTTTGTATATGTGTACAGTAAACGGTTTAATTTTCTTTTCACACTGGAAACAAGTTTAATTTCTCTTTCTGTACTACCCTGTGAGATATTCAATATTTCAATCAGTCAATCAGCTGCTCACATTTAGGGGCCCGCGCCTGCAGACGGTGCAACTTGGTGTGGATGTTCTGCTCGTCCAAAGTGTCCCTCCAAATGATGTTCTGGGGGTCTGGAAAGCACAGCTGGGGGTTCCCCCAAATATATGCCGCACCCAACAGGATCTCTGCAGGGGAGACGATACGTAAGAGGAGCTCACCAACTTACTGTTGCAGCGGAGAACGGATGCTGGTTTTACAAATCTTCCAACAGAATCCCAATGCATGTGAACATGTTTGATTTTCCTTAAAAAGCTGAATATATTGATAAAATGAATGAGCCAAAACAACTCAAACATACAGACCCAACCCTAGTCCAATCAAGACATGTCATACTGGGCTTGGGCATCAACTCTGAGCTACTACACTGTTATCTGACCTGTGAGGCTACGAAGCCGGAGTGTCCTGAGCCCCTGTCCGTCCAGAGTGTTATCCAGCACAGCCAGGGCGTAGCTGGAGTTGTACAGCTGGCTTCCTCTAATGATCCGAAGGTTGTCCAAAGGCACCAGACTCACTGACACATGAGCTACAAGTACATAGCCCTGAACCTCCACGATCCCCTGAAGAAGCGGTGAAGAGGGAAAATTGGAGCTTACCAAGCTAGTGAACCGATTTTGTCTTGATTTGTTTCCATCTCCTTTGTTTTATAATTGATTAATATATTTATTTTGTGTCAAGGTTAAACTGGACTTTTATGCCTCTTTTCTGTGGAACAGCCAATCTGAGGACTAAAAACACTGTCCCATCTCTAAGATATTGTTTTAAAATATTTAATAGTTATATTACAAATGCATTATTACAGAAAAAACACTCTACACTGTATACCTGTAGGAAGGAGAGGTCAGGGTTTCCATGAATGTGTGTAATCTCCAGATTGCCATGGACCACCTGGCAGCCGGTGTAGAGCAGTTTCAGGGTCTCATAATGGTTTTCCAGACTGGAGGGCAGGGCCAGCTTCATGTCTGTGCCCAGGCACACTGCAACAACAGATAGCATATGACCCTTTATTGTGCATGTACAGTATCTCACGAAAGTAAGTACACCCCTCACACTTTTGGAAATATTTGATTATATTTTTTCATGTGACAATACTGAATAAATGACACTTTGCTACAATGTAAAGTAGTGAGCTTGAATGTACAGCTTGTATAACAGTGTAAATCTGCTGTGCCCTCAAAATAACACATCACACAGCCATTAATGTCTAAACCACTGGCGACAAAAGTGAGTACACTCTCGTGACTCGTTAGTGTTACAAGGTCTCAGGCGTGAATGGGGAGCAGATTGCTGTTATCGCTCTCACACTCCCTCATACTGGTCACTGGAAGTTCAACATGGCACCTCATGGCAAAGAACTCGCTGAGGATCTGAAAAAAAAATTGTTGCTCTACATAAAGAGGCCTTGGCTATAAGAATATTCCCAAGACCCTGAAACTGAGCTGCAGCACGGTGACCAAGACCATAGAGCGGTACAACAGGACAGGTTCCACTCAGAACAGGCCTCGCCATGGCTGACCAAAGAAGTTGAGTGCATGTGCTCAGCGTCATATCCAGAGCTTGTATGAGTGCTGCCAGCCATGCTGCAGAGGTTGAAGGGGTTGGGGGTCAGCCTGTCAGTGCTCAGATCATATGCCACACACTGCATCAAAGGTCTGAAAAATGGCTGTCATCCCAGAAGGAAGCCTCTTCTAAAGATGATGCTCAAGAAAGCCTGCAAACAGTTTACTGAAGACCAGGCTCGCCGTTAGGAATTTTGGAGAAGGGGACAACATTTTCTAAACTGGGCCCCTCATCGACATCCAATCCAGTACCACCTTGACCAACCCACCCTTAGTTCTAATACAAACATGGGCGATTTCAAAGAAGCTCTTGGCCATTAGCCTTGTAGTGACACATATGGAGTCCCTAACAACCTTTTCCAAATTCAGTGTTATAGACTCATCCAGGCCACGCTCACATATTCAATTACTCAGTATGATTATAACGCACAAAAGGTCATTACAGTTTTTTGAACAAATTATTCATCTATCAAATTCAATCTTGAGGACTACATTAATCAAAGTATTTTTCAAATTATGTACAAAATTGAAATACTGTATGAGTATATGTCTGTGCCAGCTGAATTAATGATCATAATAATATAAACAAAGGTTTACCACATGTAAAGCTTATTATACCGTAACCATATTTGCAGCTGTATCCTATGACCTACGATGTGCTGCTGACTGATGTTTACTGTAGGTCAGTTTACTTGAGGCTGTTACAAGGGAACTTGTGGGTGTTACTAATCTTTATTCATATACAGGGAAACAAAATTCAGGTGGCAGGTGACGATTCTGAATATAATAGAATATAATGCAGTAAAGCTCTCGGGCACTATGTGTTGCTTTTAGATATAGATATCTTTTCTCCTGTAGTTTAACTTTTACAAGGTTGTTTCTTTGTCATTATAAAACACAAGGTTGCTGTATAATGAAACAAAAGTTTGTAGTCCCTTCATGCTGCACACACAGAACTTAACAAATGAATATATTAATATTTGAATACACATTAAATGTGTATACAAATATTTTATCATGTCTTTGTCTTTGTTTGGGGAGGTAACCTCTTTAAATATGACTGTGGCACCTTTACTCACCTCAGTGATATCAAATAATTTTATTTCAGTAAGAAACTCCTGCACTTTAACTTGTGTGTTTCAGAAGGTTTCTGCTGATGCTGAAAACTTTCTGCACATTCAGAATCTCTCCCACATACGTGTTCTCTGACAGGTCCAGAAAAAAAGTCATAATATTACGAAAATGACGTTGTCATTTATGAGAATTTATAACATTTTTAAACAGTCTACCTGCCCTATAGCCTACTCTGCTGTGTATAAGCCTGCGGTGTTGCTCTGCTGATTTGGCCCCTGCAGACCGTCTGCAGACACAGAACAGTTTGGGACTGAACTACTGAACTACTGGATGAGAGGAGGAGGTGGATAAACTAAACTTACTAATCTACACTTTTGATCAGACAGATTTATCACCACAAATCCACACAAATGTTCACTTCAGTACCTCAGATAAAGTGCAGCTCACAGTCCCAAACAGAGCAGGTCTGCGCCTCAGATTTTAGATGTTATTTTCAGTGCTTGAAGTGGGCCGGAACGCTCCGGTACGTGGGACATTTAAAAGTGTTGACAGATAGGTGTCATTTACACTGGGTATGCTGGGGACAGGTCAGAGTCAGAATGTCTCCATCACTTTTTGCAACATGCAATGCAATTGAAATATAGATGAAACAAATTTGCAATGTCCAAAAGCTGATTACTGAATTATATTCCATTATATTTTGAATTGTCACCTTAAAGACATTTCCTCCATAATTTGGTGCAGAAAATGTGTTCAGAATGCAGGAAATTAAGTGGTGTAGGCGCAAAGTGCTTAATGTTATAATATCTACTAGTTTCATCTTGTGGTTGAGGGGGGAGTACCGGCACATATTTTTTCTCACTTCAAGCACAGGTTATTTTGCAAAAGTCTTTCACTTACAGTATTTACCGCGACTCACACCGCGAGATCGCATCGCATTAGCCGGGAGGAGTTCACTCGCCCTGACTCGTTATCATCACTTATACATTTGTTTTTCACTGTGAGAAAATCAATGTGTATGTGACAATGTGTGAAAATTGTCAACTGCGTGTGTGCCACGCTCAGCGCCTGAGAGTTGCAGCTCTGGTGTTACATTATTTAAAGGTTTAGGCAAGCTAGAATTTTGCTAGTCTGTCAGTTGGCTCCTCACCTTCACCTGTCAGACATACACGGTGCTTCTGAACACATTTTTTGGGCAGAGATTTGGCCATTAATTCCCTATGATTTTATTCTTCTCTGGTTGTTTTGGCTGCTAGTTTCTGGGCCTCCGACAGCCTGCAGTGTTCGCTTAAAGGGACTACTTTACATTTGCTGGTCCTGCACGTCTGAACGGCCAAATGTTTCGACCACCCATTTTCACAATAACAGAGGGGGGCGGGTTATCAGATGACAAGTTTGAAATGTTTTAATGATACATTTATTTATCATGTAAATACATCTAAAAACTTTTATTTATAAAAGACACTAAGTAAAGTGTCTAACTTGATCCCATTTAAGGGTTAACCATAGACCTTTGCTTAGGCACCCCCTAGGCCTTGGGACAGGGTCATCTGTACCCTTTGACTCCCCCTGACGGCGGGCCTGCTGAAGACTAGCAGACTAAGGACATGGATTACTGGAACCATGTCCTGTGGTCTGATGAGACCAAGATAAACTTATTTGGTTCAGATGGTGTCGAGCGTGTGTATAATAATGGTGGCACACAAAATATTGACACTTTCGGTCCAATTTGGACATTTTCACTTAGAGGTGTACTCACTTTTGTTGCCAGAGGTTTAGACATTAATGGCTGTATGATGTGTTATTTTGTGGGCACCGCAAATTTACACTGTTATACAAGCTTTAAACTCACTATTTTACATTGTAGCAAAGTGTCATTTCCTCAGTGTTGTCACATGAAAAGATATAATCAAATATTTAAAAAAATGTGAGGGCACAAAGGTCTACCTCATTCAGACTGAGAATTACAAAACACTAATTGGACCAACAAATTAAGCTTGAATCGAGAGCCATTGCTGTATTTATTTCTGGAGTAACAAAATATGCTCAAAGCTAACTTCTGCATTTCTCAGCATGATTATGTAACATTCGAATGACCCAATTTGATCTTGAGCTCACATTCTTGTTAAAGTGCTCAATGCTGAACACACTTATTATTCTGCTTAGTGCTGAAACAATAAGCTAATTAAAAATGAATGGCCAACAATTTTGATGAAGAATGATTTATTAGTATAGTTTCTTAGGCAAAACTGCCAAACAGTTCAGTTCAAATGTAATAATTTGCTGCTTTTCTTTTTTGTTTTATATAACAATATCTTTGGACTACTGATTAGACAAAAGAAGGGCTTTAATGATGAGACACTCCTCACTTTTTATAGACTAAACAACTGATTAAATGATAATGAAAATAATAGTGCTGGGCAACGATTAAAATTTTTAATTGCATGATTTTCTTGTGACTAATCGCAAAATTGAATACTTCAATAATTTAAGTAGTGTATTGTGCACTTTTAATTTAAATGTATTGCTATATACACAAAAGTGCAATAACTTGTGGTTTGCAAACACTTTAAACAAATAATGTGATTCTTACCAGCAGTATTCCCTTTACACAGTAGCAATAAAATATTTCTTGTAAATCTCAACTTAAACATTAATGGAATCAAATCAAATATTAAACCAAAGCTATTTGGTTTAATATTTGGAGCACAAATCATTGGAAGAGGGATTGATCCTCGCTGTTTGCTAGTTTTCATAATCTATTACCGTTTACTAAATAGGACATCAACAGGAGGGAATTGGCATGGCAGAGCATCCCCGCAAAACTAGATGTAGGCCTATCAGGTAAAGTTAAGTATAATTTTAACTTAGGTTAAATAGGCTACAGCTGTGTAGCACACAGAAGTCGTTGCCATGGTTACTCTCAATAGAGTCTGTCTTACTTCTCCCACAGCATACTCTGCCGAAGCCTCCCTCCACTTCTTGTTTGGGTGGGTGATTTGCAGGCTGAACAACAGACCAGTGAGTAACGGACTTTCAAAATAATTTTTAATTTTTACAAAACTGCGTTAAAATTCGATAAAAATAATTAGACAAAGTAGTTAAATATATAATCTCATTGACTTTTTACTTTTTAAAGGGTTTCAAATGTCATTCTCTCACACCTACAGTAAGAATGAGAGTTGCATGCAGAGGATCTTCTGTTATATACTGAAACACCAAATGACGATGACTGCAAGGACTTGGACTCAACATATTTTGACTGTGTAACTGTTTACAAGTGGCCTTGAATGGGTACTCTGAAACATACACAATCTGCACCACCTCCGTCTGTCTCTTAGTGTACATGATATATTTTCCACTGGCAGCAGAGAGAACAGATTCCCCTCAGTGGGTTACGCACAGTCTTACATTCAGGGTCATACAGCACTACAATTCATGGGGGATCTAGCGCACACATATAGCTCCCATGCTTTAGCAGGCAGTTACACAGTGGACAGTCCCTCCTCTGCTGAGGTTATAAATGACTTCCTCTGGCTGACTCCCAACAGCCCTTCAATAGTCAGCTCACTTCTCCTGATTGTAGCCCTTGGTGCGATCTCTATACCTCCTTTTGGGCAAGATGGCTGGATGGACATCATCGGAGGAACAGGAAGAACTGGCAGGCAGCACAAGGGTGATTTTAATGATAACCTCAGCAAAGATAAGGAGATATGTATATGCCTCTGCCACGTGTAAAGCTTCCTGGTGATGGGAGAGCACTCAGAACCTGACCTATATTACAGCTCCTGGAGCACAGCTAAGAAGTTTTGGGTCATAAAGTGTAATTAAGGTCTGCATTAAAATCTGACAGCAAACCACTGCTGCAAATGGGTAGATGATTAATAGAGCTGCCAAAAATACACACCCAGTAGTTGCAGCTTGTGTCAAATATCAAATCAAATGACTAATCACTGTGTCCTTTGATGATGTCATCATGGAAAATAGTTTTACAAGCCAACAGGGGAGCCGTGCTTTTATTCACCAGCATTTAGAGCATTTTTAGTAAGACAGAATATCTAAACAGACACTGACTCCCTGATTCGTGACAAACTACCACACACAAAACACGCAGACAGCTCCAGATCTGGGGATTAGGTAAATGTGCCGTAACAGAAAGCACAACAGAACAGATTTTCCATTTCTAAAAAGTGTGTGTATAGCCAGTTCTCAGCTTCCTCTCCTTTTATTCCCACATTGTTTGCACTCCAAAAGTCTCTCAGCAACGCCTGTGTGTGTGCGTGGCCTTGTGAGGAGCTTCCCACCCCCTCCGTCCTCGTGGCCTAAAATACTCTCTCTTTTATCACTTACTTTGCTATATCTGCCCACTGTCATGTCACTATCCATGCCTTCCTCTTCCAAATTCACTCACATCGTTTTTATTAGCTAGTTTAAGGGCCAAGTTGTCTCAGCAAGTTCCCCTCTGTTGCCCCATTAATTTCTTCCTGTCAGTTTAGGTCTAGGTCTGAGTCTTTACCCAACAATCTTTTTGGAATCTTTTGGACTCTGGAAAGTGTCATTTCAAAAGAATGTATGCCTTTGCATATCTAGATGATGACACGTCTTTTTTTCACCAATGATTGGGGGTGGAGGTTGTGCTTAGAACAACCTAGCATTCACTGAGGTCTTATTCAGAGTTCTGGCATAAATGCAGACGCAAAGGTTAATGCAACACAGAAACTTGAATTAAACAAACCAGTTTGTTTGACCTGTGTCCGGACACATCGGAGGGTAAATGTCTTTATAGTTGTTCTAAACAATCATGTTGGAAGAGCTTGTTATCAATGAGAGAGGAGGAGAGGTCATACCATCCCACAGAGATGGGGGCTCTTTGAGACTTAAGTCACACAGTAACTTCAGACTCGACTTGAGACTCGTCCTCGTAAGACTTCAGACTCGATTCAGACTCAAGGACTGCAAGACTCGTGAACAATGTTTGTTTTTTTGGAAACGTCTGATGAGCTTGCTGTTTCCCCTCCCTAGGTTACCTATAACCTGCCTAAGTAACACGTATCAGCTGCGCACAGCCACACATGAGAAAGGACAACAAACACTGGCAGCTGTTCTGCCATTCATCATAAACTTTGTCTTTAAAACTTCATACAAAAAGAACCAAACAAAGAAGCGCTGAACGCAAAACAGGTTAGTAACCTGAGGTTAGTAAACATGTTTAGCTCACCATTGGCAATGTAACGTTAGCATGCTTCTTGCTTTAGCTACAACCTACCGGAGGTTAACTCCAACAGTCGGTCACTATGAAAAGATGAATAGCGATAGGTTACTTGTCAAACTTGTGGTGGTCGATTAACCAAATCATTTACGTCCCGCTGGCTGCCATCACTTAATTATTAACGTCAGCCGTAAACAGGTTACAGGTTTGTTGTTAATCATGTAACGTTACAGTTTTATTTAATTATAACACTGGTTACACTGGTTTGAGAGTCTGGGGGATGTGTTGACTTACAGTAGTTTATAAGCTGTGATTAGTTGTAGACATATTAGGCTACATGGTTGTGCTCTGTGAGAAACAGGTTACAGGTTTATTGTTGATCATGTAACGTTACGGTTTTATTTAGTTAAAGTTACACTGGGTTTGAGAGTCTGTGGGTTGTGTTGACAGTAGTTAATAAGCTGTCATTGATTGCATTGCACATTACATGGTTGTGCTGTGTAAGTGAAAACCGGTTACAGTTACAGAATTCCTTATAGCTATGCAGTATTATAAGCAGCCTGGATTGAACGCAGAATGTGATACGACATTCTTTATAACCACGAGTGACCTGAGACTTGACTTGTATTCTAGCTCAAAGACTTGAGAGCATCTCTGCCATTCGACAAGCACTTTGGTTGGATCACATTGATGCCTTTAAAGTATCTTTCTTTTTTGTGATGACAGACTGTATCTTGCATTAATTAATAGTGAAAGATTTGGTCTTTATCTGGATTCCTACAAGAGAGCATGTGGTGACTGTAAACTCACTGTCTTGTACCACTTTGCTGCTTGTGACTGTCTGCAAGCGAACGGCCAGCTTGAAGCCACACCTGTGCATGGGCAGCGTGCCAATTAGCACAGGGAGTGTGCATATGTGTTTACCAGTGTGTGTACGGTAAGTGACAGAAACACGGTGGCAGCGATGCTACTGGAGGAGTTAGCCTGAACCGTGGTGGTAAAGCATGCAGTGTGACACACCTGACCAGACTCCTGACTCTCCTCTAATGGATCAGATCCCTTTAGAGCCCAACAGAAACAGAACAAGCGAACCCAACGGGATTTTCTCTGTCGGTTAATTATCCCTTCAATTTAACACGTCAGTCCAGACTCTAATGCAATGCTAATCCTAGCCAACGTGTCTTGCAGAAAATTCAAATTTCTCCCAACCTCCCTGAGCACATTTTTTCTTCTCTGGGGTAGAGGAAGAAAAAACAGGTGTTGCTCAACAGACAAGCAGAACAGGATCCGTACTGTACTGGAGCCACAGACATTAACTCCTCAATCATTCACCCTGTCATGCAGAGACTACAATCACAAAATCTCCTGCGTACGTTTTTACATATTTAATACAGTTTTAAAACAACTGCAAGCTGCATTTAAATGTACAGCACAAGGGAAGAATCAAACAAGAAAAGTGCACAGAGTCAATTAATGTTTAAAAGCTAGCAAAATCACATGTCATCGGTCTGTATGATAATCAAAGGTTTAACTGAATTTTGCAATCTTAAGTATGCAAAATGTTTCTTCATTTAGAGAACAAGACTCTGTGTCATGATTCAGGTTATTTAAAAAACATTCCATAATATCATTAGATTGATACATTAACTAGAAATAAGGGTATGTTGCCCAGACTAACTTATCATTTACACACAATTTCATTATTTCAGTATGAATACACAGCATAATATCTAGTATGGACATTTATGTTTATTGCTATGTACTATATAGTGATGATGAGTGTAATAAAAAATATTTTCAATTAAGTTTTTTGATTTGTTCAATGTGTCAATAATATAAGGCACCATTTATAATGGATTTGTAATAAATGGCTTTTATAGGTCCATAATAAGCCATTAATATGAACTTTATGTTGTGACAAATTGTTTTGTCAACTATTTTTCCACCACTAGTATAAATAACTTTTGAACTCTTAAGTTTACCAAATGAACCATTTCACACTTCACCTTCTGGAGGGGAAATGCTGCAGACACCTACATTGTTTTTTAAAAATGTTATTAAGGGTTATTTATAGGGAGAAAACCGATCATTCCAAAGGGATTTTTAACAACCTGGCAACCCAAAAGTTGTATTAATGTTTGCAAATGATATTTAACATACTACTAAATGACTTATTAACCATAAATAAAGCTGTTAGCTGCAACTATAACACTGAATAAAGTTTGCCTTATTAAAAAGTGGTATCACAATAGCTCTGTATTATTATTTTATCAAGATGTGATTCTACTAAAAGGAAAGATTGATAATATTGGACTGAAATTATCACTATTTTCTGAAATGATCAGTATTTTTTCTGCCAGTTTTGCCGTCACTTGTGATACCAATAGTAGAGAGGTGACAGGTACTAAGGGGAAAGAGCGGATGGATGACATACAACAAAACGTACCAGCCAACTCATATACTGCATGCCCGAACCACATTTCTACTGCCTATTTCTAACTACCAGATAGTGTTACGCTGATAAGAGAGTACAAACTCAACCCACAATATGATCCTCCAAAACACACATCCTGAGTGTTTTCAAGACCATCTTCTGTAAAGAAATAATTCATCCTAACAAGGCTGCTGTGGTGTATTTGACAAACTGCACAGATTTATGTCAGCGTACAGTCAAGGCAGGTTCAACGTGTGAAACTCAAACCCTAGAACAGCACACAAGAAGTTTACTTTTGAGGCCGGTAATGAAGGGCACCCCTTCCTCAGCTCAGAGTGAGTTGGACGCAGCCTAGACAAGGCAAGTCACGGGCGGCTAGGTTAACCTGCAACTGAAGGGAATTAAGTAGGACTTAATCACGTCGCAGTGAGTTTTGCTCAATGGGTGCAGTGGAGCATGAAAAGGACATGAACTCCGTGGACACACAAACACACACAATACGTCCTCACATACTGCATAATTCACTCTGACCACTAAAAGGAAAAACACCAAACACAACTGCTGACCTTTGGAACCATACACTTGTTGGCCACAGGATGTGTGTGTGTGTGTGGACACAACACAGACACTACAACAATTCATAACTGAAAGTAAGACTGTTGATGAATTGCCCACTTGTGCATGAGTTAACAATCAAAGCGGTCGCACTGCACTGATGCCTCAGAGATTGACACTGTTGAGTAAAGTGCACCAACCTGTTCCCACCAACAATGCAGCTGTATTTAGAAATCATTTCACCTGTGACTACTGGCTTTGTTTGTGCGCGTGTAGTAGTGATGGTGGGTGGGGGTAGCAGGTAATAAAAGACAAAGAAGCTTAACTACAATTTGTTTTGTTTTTTTCATTTTTGTAGAAGAGAGGACTTGAATTAATTATTCCTGTGTAGAGATTTCATCCCAGACTAAAGCATGGTAACATTTCATGCCATGAACTGGCCTATTACCTTTTTTTTTTTTTAACAGCAGCATGTCTATAAAAACATGTCAATAAAGGCCGCAGTGGAAAGACTTACTAACTCAGAGTTATTGATGTCAATATTTCTGCCATTAGCTTGTGACATATTAAAATGCTTTTAAAATCATATGACTAGGCATATTGATATCTGACGCTACCTAAAATAGACCTCTATAAGGTCGGAGGCCTATGCAAGCATGATTATGAACTACAGCTGCAAATACAGATTATTTTCATGGACGAGATGAACTGTTTGGCTTTGTCAAAATGCAGAAAGCCCAAGGTGATGTCTTTGCTTCTTTTTTTTTGCTTATAAGGCCTGAGTTATTTCCTTTAGTCTGACTTGCAGTCCAAACCTCAAAGGCATTCAATTTACTGAAAAGTAAGAGAAAGAAAAGCAGCAAATCATAACATTTGTTAGGTACTGTTTCAGCTTTAAACTGAAGAGAAGAAAAGAGAAACTGGTGTTAAAACATGCAACATTCTTTATAAAAGAGATGATAAATGCTAATACATTATTAAATGTTCCTCTGTCTTAATATTATGAAAACACTCCTGATTTCTAGGACCATCTTGCAGATATTGCTTGCACTTTCAGTCAGCTCTTGTTTTACTGGCATGCACTCAAGCCCCAAGTGTGACAAGTGGCCCCTCTATCAGACAATGTCCTCTTTGGAGCCAGAAGTGAATAATTGACATCGTCATGATCCCTGTCACACAATGCCCCCTTCTGTTATTGTTTGTTTTTGTTTACGCGGATTGCAATCCAGCCCAACGTCCGCCCGCACGCACAAGTCACTCAGAGTCTCTGTCTCTTTAACAAGCTGCAAAGCAGGTTCTTATTTCTTACCTGTTTCACCACTGCTGTGTTACAGCAGTGAAACAATCGCTGCAAGTGCAACAACAACCAACAAAAGTACTTCAAGTTACTACATGGGCCTTTTTTGCTCAAACAGCAGACCTAAATCTCACTTGTGACAGGTGTGATTTTTCTCATCAGCGCTTCATAAATCTCACGAGCCACAGCAGTGACTGGGACAGGACGAGGGCTGCGCACTCACGGAGGAATGTGGTCCTAGCCAGAAATATCAACCTCTTTCGGACCAAGCTGAAGCTCGAGTATTTCCTCAAATATAACCCACGTACTCTTCTCCTATATTCCATAGCGGGGTAGTGTCTATTTTGCTAACAGCGGAGCCTTTAAAGAGGTTGAAAAGCTAGGAAAGTCACCCACCTTCTCTGCCCAACGCGCCCGTCACTCCGAGCAGCACGGCCCCGACAAACACCCAACTTCTCACCGCCTCCATCTGCAGCCACGGGGCGCCTCTAGTCCATAATCCCAAAGTTAGATGTTTTTACTTCTCTCAATGAGGAATGGACGTATTCGTCTCCTACGTTGTGTTTCTGGCACACTCGGAGTTGTTGTTCGCTTCCCACTCTCAGTGACTTCCTCCCTGGAATTCCGTGCCTGTTGGTCGTGGAGCGTGACAACGCGCAGGAGCAGAAGCGCGCGCGCCCGTGGAGTATGAGAGGCCTAAGCGGGGAGTGGCAGGTTGACTCAGCCCGCCCTCACTTCAAACTCCAAGTTATCTGCAGGGCAGTGCAGCTCTAACTTTATGCAGTAACACTAAATACGTTTCATCTTAGTTGTATCTCCTTCAGTGACAATACAGTATCGCTAGGCTGGTCACGTTTTCTCTGGTCGCCTTCCACTCGTAAATGTTCCTCCTTGTGCCCTTGCGTGTTTGAGATTCTCTGTAGAGAATGATATATGCAGAGTTTGACACTAGAAGGGTGTTTTCCAGTAGTGGAAAGTAGGCCTAACTAAGTAAATTTATGTTAAGTACAAATTTGAGGTACTTTATCACCATTTTCTGCTACTCCACTATATTTCAGAGGGAATTATTTTGCTTTTTACTGTTCTATATTTATTCAATAGCTTTACTTAATAGTTACTTCACAGATTTGGATTCATAATACAAAATATATTCAACAAAACAATAATGGTGTATTAATATAGGTAAGCATAGTACTTCCTTGATACCTTGGCTATACAGCTAGGTAGCACAAGATATCTTTATTGCCCACCTTTACCAGGTGTAACATTAAAGTGATGTTCATGTTAATACAGTTCATCAGTAACTTCAATTCAATCAAGGAAATTATTCTGAAATGGTCCGTTCATCATGATGAAATTAACTTTTTGTGCCCCTTTAAAGTAAAAATATTCAATATGCCAAATGGCTCCTCATAAATGTTATGTTAACAATTTTAATAAATGTATGTCAGAATGCTTCAGAGCATCCAGGTAAAACAACTTTCACAATAATCCATTAAACCCTCATTCATACATCTTCCTTGATTCAACTCCTCACATATATGGCCCCCTATCTGTATTACTATTAAATGCTCTGCTTTTATGTTTTATGTTATGTTATGTTAATTATGTTTCAAACTCAAGCATGATTATGATTGATTTTCACTGAATGTATAACAGGGAAATGATATGAATTATACCGGCTCGTAGCATCTTCATAGTTCTCATGCCCTTCACTTCACGGTCACAAATCAGGAGTTGAAGGAGGAAGAATAAACCCTATTCATCCCAATCTATCCACTCTCCCCACCCAGGGTCAGAGTCCAACTTACTGCACAGAACTATCAGGAAACAACAAAAAGCTTCTCACTAAGCCACGCAGAACACATGTCCCAGACTTTTCACATGGGTTAGTGGTCCTGGTCTTGCTTAAATATTTGGTTCTCAGCTATGGTTCCCACAGAATAAGTCACTTTGCTGCAGCAGAGAGCAAGAGAGGGCTTCGAGGGACACCGCCAATTTAGCATTCTGGTTGTACAATTTTCTCAGCTATTAACTTCTGCAAAATGAATAAAATCAAGTTTTATGAGGAGCTCTCAAGCATCAAGTCTTGGATGAAGTTTGCCGGCTCTGTAGAAACATGCAAATCCTCTGTTCAGCTATAAAGAAGTCAGCTACTTTTGCAAATGCAAAACCTGGCCCAATCATTGGTTTTCTTAAAAATACACATATAACATGATAAAACCTATAGGGAGGGCTTGCAAAAACATACTTCATAAAACATTAATACTTGTTGTGGTCTACATGGGGTGGAAAAGGAAGAGGCCAGCTCGTGGGTGACAGATACTGTTTGCAAGTGAGAGAGTCCAAGGACAACTACACAGACTGCAAAAAATATTTAGTTCCTTCAAGTCTCACAGTTTTTAGATCAACAGGAATAACAAATTCAGGCCTTGAAGGCTCAGTCTTGGTGATACTAGAGATAAAAGGACTTACTTAAAGAGTTTGTGCGTATAATGCTGGCATACATGGTACAAGGTCAGCAGGAACCTCAGATTGCAGTGGAACAGGGATGATCACATACTATACACACTGCTTACTTTGGAGTCATTTTTTTGTCCCGGAGGCAGTACCTTCTTTCAGCACCTTGACTTCAGTAGACTGTCAGAAAGTTGAGCATACATTTCTCATACATTTCATGGTGTGAATACATTATCGGGGCTGGAAAATGGCAGAAAGCAAAGAAATACACTGTTATGAAGTAGTGGAATATAAGTGCATTTACTAGCATTCATTTACTTGAATATTTCCATTTTAAGCTTTATTTTGCACTTCTACTCCTCTACATTTCATGGTGAAATGCTGTTTTTACTACACTACATGTATTTGACAGCTTTAGCAACTAGTTATTTAATGCATTCAATTTTTTTTATAAAACAATTGTGATGAGCTTATAAAATATGATTAATTCAGCGTTAAACCAGTGGCTTCTAACCTGTTTGGCCGGTAACCCCTTACAAAAAACTGCAACAGGCCCTTTGTCATTCTTCAGATGCCTTTTTGAGGCCCAAAGATGTCAAATGATCCAACATTTCACAAAAAAGCAAAGGTTTGATAAATGTCCAAAAAATGAAAACAGACTTGTTTAGCAGAACCATTTTTCTCCTTTCCTACTCCACTAATCATCTCACTACAATGCAGATTGGGAACCATTGGACTAAAGCTACTTACTTACTAAAGTAAAATGTAACTTGCAACATCAGTATTAAAATAGAAGTATATAGCTGGCAATACTACTTTTACTAAAGTTTGAATGTAGGAATAATAAAGTTTTTTACACAGTTGTATAACTTTTACTGGAGTAAAAGATCTGAAATCTTCTCCCACCACTAAATTTAAATTAATAAAATGAATGCTGAGCAATGCTCGGAGACAATAGAATACACAACATTACAATGCCAGTGTGCAAAGAACTAAACAGGGTCATGTTGACAGTCAAGGGAGCACATTCCTAGATGGAGGTCATTTCCAAATACACTATAATACAGGGGTGGGATGTAACACATACTGGGGTCAATTGTAAGAGTAAGACAAAATAAGCAAAAATAGATGCCACATTAAATGATATGCTTCAAAACAGGTAGTGATATAAAAGAACAATGTTTATCTCTCACTTTAAAAGACTATGTCTGATGACTCGTGCAGGGGCGTGAGGAATTTTGGGCCCCATGACAAAAAAATCAAATTGGACCCCCTCTGCGCAGCTGTCACCACATCTCTAAGACTTAACTGTCCCATCAAAATCTTTACATAACTCTAATTAAAGGAGAACTCCGTGCAATTTTTAAGTTAATCTTGTGAGCAACTCCGATGCTATTTACCTTTTTCCAGCAACAATTCCCACAGAACTTCAGCACGAGAATACAGCTAGCTGTCTAAAACACTATTTAGGAGAATTTAAACAGTGGCTAAGTTGCTAAACGCATCTTGTTGTCATGTAAGGGCCCTGTACATGTTGGACAGACATTTTAATTGCATTTTGTGTCTGTTAAGAGGTACAATGACACTCTTTATGTAAATGCCCCCATAAATGCAGTTTTAGCTGAGTGGGAGCTCTGCATTAGCTGTAGCAGCTCCATGTTGCAAGCACCAATCCAGTTCGTTTTTTTTTCTATAGACAGTACTAACAAAGCTATAACGATCAAGATTAACTTAAAAATTGCCCGGCGGTCTCCTTTAAAGGTTCGCAAGTGTCTGCCTTCTTGTAGATCAATATTAGTACAAGCACAATTTTTACTGATGATGATGATTTGCACATGCAAGTCTGCAAACACAATGCAGTTTACTATTTGCTTCTAAACTAAATTGCCCTTTATGATGGGAATAAAAGTATGTACCTATAGATGTCATTTACGGCCATAATTCAATCTAAACGAACGTATCAAACTGGATTATTTTAATATAGTCTGTAACTTTCATGCAGCCTGAGGTAAGCTGCTGTCCAGCATCCAGTGCAGACAGGAAGGTGTTTTTTTTATTTATTTATTTTATTTTAGTTATTTCATAATTATCATTGTGAGAAAATAGTTTGTGTTTGAGTTTCTGTCATTAAGAAATATTTCATTGTCTTTTTTTGTTCTGATAAAAAGAGCAAGAGAGACAGAGAAATCCCCACAGACTCCCTCGAATTATGCTAACTCATTAACACTGTGCTGCTCACCTTCTTCACTGGGACAGGGAGGCTACAGTTATGGGCAGACTGGGCTGCTGCTGACTCATCTGTTGTCAGTCTGCTAAAAGGGGCAGGGACAATGTTTAATATGAATATGCTAAAGTTTCCCTGCACTCATTAAATGCGGATGAAATGTAAGCTAACACTAGTCTGCAGCTAGCTAGCTTATTTCACTCTGAACATTAAGCAAACAGGTTACCACCACTCACAGACTAAAGGCTGCCCACCTTTCTTGGTGAGAAACTGGGTTACAGATTGACATCCTGTCCTTTGTCTTTCCTCTCTTTCCTTTTTGAAAACCAGATTTTGGTTCACCAGGCAACTTTCTGATCTCTGAATTTCTGCCGCATCTACTGACTGCAATCAAACAATTATTTATACTCAATGATGATGGTTAATATAATGCATAATATAATAGAATTTCATATTAGTTTATAATTATCTTTTGGGGGCCCTGTCAGTCAGGGGCCCTTGGAATTGTCTTAACCTTTCCCCCCTATACAGTACCCATGCTCCATGCATGTACAGTATGTGTAGGTAAATTTATCTATTGAATAAAATTACTTAAAAGTAGACATAATAAAAGCTACTAAAATGTACTTAATTAAAGAAACATCTTTGAGCATGCTTAGGTCTAACAAAAAACAGGTGTGTATATGTGTATGTCGGTGTTTGTATATTCCTAATCAGAGTCAGTCAGTGCTTGAAGTGGGCTGATACTCACCAGTATGCAGTGCAAGCACTTCGATATTTCACTCAGTTACTTGGTGTACCGGGACTTTTTCCTTGTGCAATGGAATTTCTCACAAGCTGCCTGTATACTTTTCTGCCCTCTCCACCAGTGGAGACACAGTATGGAAAAGATAAAGTGCCGATACACACGGCAACATGTGAACAACATGTGAATGGAAGTACTGTCACAGTGCTGACAAATGAATGCTGGTAACCCTGGAGTGCAGACTTGGTGGTTTAGCTAGCAGTTTTAGCATAGTGGTTTGAAACTAGAAAGGAAAAAAATGCATCACATGTTGTCTACGAAACAACATTTCAATCTAATAAGTCAAGCACTTTTATCTGCAATACTATACTAAATACGATAGTCTTTTTTTGCTTTCTGACCCCAAAATCATTTTTTTCTCTACATATTCTAAATGTACTGTTTCCAGACTCGAGAACCACCATGCCTGATCAGAGAGGAAGTAGGTAAAATTTGAAATGATCACCTAACTCTTGTCTAATCTCTAATTGGTAGAATCAATGTTGTTACAACTCTTCCCATGTTACAACCATACCCAGTCTCCCCTACTGAAGAAGAGAATCACATTTACAGGACAAAAGGCTAAGTGTCAAAAAGGTGGGGGGAGACGAGAGAGTTCCATTTCTTATCAACAAAGAAGACTTTTATTTGTTCCACTTCAGTTTTCTTTTTTGGTCAAATATTAGATGTGAGGTGGAGGAAAGTGCACTCAGTAGGAGAGGTGATGGTGCACAGGGCAGCAGGCAGGGGGCAGCAGATGAGCGAGGGAAGAGGAGGGACATGGTTATCGGTAAGGAAGAAGGAAGTGAACAATGAAATCATTTACAGAGCAAAGTCTGTTTTTATGCTAATTCCTCAGGAAATCTTCAACAGATACCAATGGAATGATTTAGCAAGGTTTTTATCAGTAGGCAAAGTACTTTCAGTTTCGAATACGGCGATTACATTACATTTTGTTCAAGTGGGCAGTTGTTTAAGCTTTTCAAAATTAAATTGTAATAATTGGGACACCATTGAGAATAAACATTTTTGGCCAATACAATTACAATATTCAATATGTACTATGCACCATACTAGGAGAGTATCTCTTCCATGATTTCAGAAATCTTTTTGCCACCCAAACCTATGACAATCTCTCCATGTGTTAGATCCTCTGTCTTCCCCCACCCCCCTCAAAGGCTGTCAGCAAAGCTAAATTTACCCATCGTCTCACACACATTCACACAGCAAACGTCCAACATTTATACACACACAGACACACCGGTCGTTTTACAAAAGGATTGAGCATAATCTAGCTCTCTCTCTCACACACAGTGATTCAGTTTATGATTGCAAAAACAACACAATGTCAAGTCAAGGCAATGTGTACACGTCGTACTGGTCATTGTTCCCATTCTCACACAGAAAAACAAAGGCGTGGGCAGAATTTCAAACAAAAATGTGTGTAACTGTACACACACCCCATAAAGTGCACGAATGGAAGCAAAATTTGGAGGGATGAAGACATACATGATATGAATTCAAGAGGTTTGGCGCAAACACTGAGAGGAAGGAGGTGTTTTACACAGAAGAAACATGCTCATTGACAATGCAGTGTGTAAGGCAGACATGGAGGGAAATGGGAGTGTGGGGGAAAGTTCTCTGTAAAGCAGCTGATTTTTTGTGTTATTATGAGGAACGCTAAAGAAAGAAATGCAACCAAATCCAAATAATGGGAGTCAAACAAACACCTAAACACTCTCTCTTACACACACACACACACACACACACACACACACACACACACACCACCTAACCCCAGAATTTATTAAATCTCTTGTTGTAAAAAAAAAAAAAAAGCCCCACTGACTGCAGCTTCCTGTTGCAGCTTATTTTCCCTACTTTCCCATGTTCTCCTTTTCCTCACAGTAAAAGGCAATCCAGGTGAATAAAAATAATATTTCTTATGAATAAAATTATGTTCATCAGGCATATCCCATCCAAATTCAAAATCAAGGAATCAAAAGTAAAAACAGGACAAAGCCCAAACTGGTCGTCAACAACAACAGAATTAAAAACAACTAAGGCAGCTGATGAAAATTACAAATGAAATTATAACTAAAGAGAATAAGAAACAAAAGCAGCAGTGGAACAACAGAGGCACAAAAATAAAGGTGCGATGGTGAGAAAAAAAAAACACAGTCAGCTAGAATAGCCTCCAAACATAAACTCTCTCCACCCTCTCTCTCTAGAACAATCCTCTGGCAGCCCCCTCCCTCCAATTCACAAGGGGGCACCTCTCTGCGTCTGCCAGTCCGCTTTTGGCACAGCTGGACCCTGACACATGCTGTACCGAACAGAGTAGGTTATGATGGCCTGGCAAGCGATTTGGTGCCATCTATTGTCAGCTACCCCAAACTGCAGAGCCAAGCGTGTTGGGTCTTCCAAACGGCTGGTGAGTTTGAGTGAAGTCAAATCACTGGTTCAGGGGATCTATTACAGAAGTGCCCGAAGAGTTGAAATAAACAGGATACATTTCCCAATTGGGAGTCACAAAAAACCTGGGTCTGCTGTAGTAGAATTCAAAAACCTTTTCCTTCATCCTGTTTTGCAGTTATGACAAATGGCAAAAGAACTGTAGAGCACATGTGAGTACAAGGCAAAGTTAAGTAGAGCAAACGTCAATCTCGATCATTTTAAAGAAGGGAGAAATTAGCCCAAAATAAAAAAAAATTTAAATTAAAAACAAGAAAAATGTAAACAAAGTCTACTTTGATGGAAGTCATAGTGGTGTCATGCATGTCATCTGGGAGGCTGAGCTACTTCCGTGTTCGGGTGTCCAGCTGCTCTGATTGGACAGGTGTGAGGGTGCAGGCGTGGTGAAGAGGCGAAGGTCCTCCTACTCGACTTTGACGCCCATCTTCTCTGTGTTTAATAGGTAGAGGCTGTCGTCTATCAGGAAACTGAAAGGAGAATGAAGTAGTGATTATTAATCAGGTACTCTACTATTAATATTTCTTTTAATTCTCTCCTTCCACACACACCTAAAAAGCAACATTTTCTCTCAAAAACACAACACTTTGTTTCTTCCAGACACTGCCTGAAAAGCTCCCCTTCAGCGACACTGTGAAACGGAGGCAGAGCGGGTAATTGGACGAACCTGTAGAAAAGGAAGTGCACCGGTATGGTGCTGAGGTGCCACACAGCATGAGCATCTAGGATCCAGAGCATTGGGGGGAAGTCCAGCAGCTCCAGCAGGGCCAGACCGTGAAGCAGCAGCACCACCAGGCTGCACTTTCGACAGTATGGCAGGGTCCGCCGGTTCTGCCAGCACCAGCACAGCCACCACAGGAGGTTAACCATGCCTTTAAAGACAGAAGACATTCAAAAGATAAGATGAGAAACATGCCATTTGAAGCACAAGGCACCAGATAAGTGTCATCTTAAGTCAGTATTTCAGTAGTTAACAAGGAGATTATAGCTATATTCTAAGTTGTGCAGACTGTATTACATTTTAGAATAAGTATTATTAGGTAAGTATAGATATTGTAAAAATAAGTACAATGCAGCAATAGAAGAGTACTCAAAATAACAGAAGGAATACAAATATGCTATTATGATGAACCAAATATGAGCTTTAATGTGACTTTTGTGCATTTGCTGTACCGATGGTGGCGTTAGCAGCCATGTTGTAGCCGTAGTCGAAACTGACAAAGGTCAAGTAGGACACATGCGAGGTAAAGGCCAAGATGAGCAGGACTCCCACCATGCTGGACACCCCAGGTCGCTTCAGACCCAGTGTTCTGATGAAGGCAGCAGAAACAGGAATAATTAACAGAAAGTGTTACAGCAGATACACTACATTAACCACAATATAGGAGTCCAGAAGATTCTTATCTTAAATATCAAAACTTCATTCAGGAAATATTAAACAGAAATGTTAACCAGGCTCAACGATTAATAGAGTTGAATGTGCGACCATATTTCTATCTTATATTGTGGGACACATGAAAACATTTGTAGGTCACGTGGAATACCTGTTTTAGAGCTTACCTAACGCAGCATAGGTAGATTGAGTAAAGAATGACTGCTGTTGCACAGAAATAGTCCATTTTCTGAAGAACAACACACAGAGAGAAAACAAAAATCAACATCAAGATCAAAAGACAAGAACTTTTTTTCCTGCTGTATGTTACAGGAAATATGCTGCACGCAGCAGGAGAGCTTGTCAGTAATGGCATTAGATGTTACTGATTAGCTAAGCTCATTAGCCAGAAAAACCCTCATCTCACTAGGTGGCCACTCAGCATACAATAAAGCTGCATCAAGTTAGATTTTTTTAATGAACACTGAATCAACTGACTGCCTGTGATGCGAAAAGGTTGCTTTAAGCCGTGCTCAGCTCATTGTTGGTACGCTGGACATGGAGTCCCACCAGCTCTTACCAACCCTCCATATAAACAGTGATCCACTGCTACCCGCTCTGAAGTAAGTGGATCAAACAAGGGCTGAAAGGATTCAGTTTACATCAATCAGGTAAAGAGAAACAATACTCTGAAAGAATGCTCAAGCTGCTATGTTTCTATTGGTCAGTCACAAAAACTGACAGTGATCCTTTATTTTGTGCCATCAAGTGGACAAAAATGGCAGTCATCAACCATTACCTCAGTGAGATAGGTGTCCCGGGTGTGAAACACTGTAGACCAGAACCAGGCATTAAGAGATACCTAAAGAAACACACAAGATTTTGTTTAATACACATGGTAAATTTTGTCCTGACACTAACACTAAGACATTGCAGTATTTATGTTAAGTTCTTATTTTCTTCGTCTCACTCAAGACTCACGCAGCGTTAGACTCACCAGAGAGAAGGCGTTGATGGTGTGGTACATGGGGCTCTGGCGTGGCACCGTGCTCCGATAGCGCAGCAGCATGAGAAGGCAAGCC
The DNA here is from genome assembly GCA_024633595.2 of Lepomis macrochirus. Classification (NCBI taxonomy): domain Eukaryota; kingdom Metazoa; phylum Chordata; class Actinopteri; order Centrarchiformes; family Centrarchidae; genus Lepomis; species Lepomis macrochirus. The sequence continues at coordinate 16,648,531 of JALXJV020000023.1, forward strand.
AGGCCGTTAAGCAGAGAGGCCAGGGCAGAAGCTGGCTCCTCAAAACACAGGAAGCGTGCGAATGGCCACTAAGAGAAACAAAATATATCACACGTAATTTCACATTTCACTCAGATTGGTTTAAAGCAAAACCAATCCTGGAGCAAGTTTTGTTCTGATATAATCTACTAATTTAAGTAAACAGAATCTAAAGCTATTGAGGAGGACAGAACCCAGCATCCTCTCAGAATAACTTCGGGGAAGATTTTGTGATGAAGCTCGGTGGGATACAAACGCGTGCTCTGCAAGAAGCACAAACCTTGCCGTGGAACTGTGGGACCCTGTACCCCTCGGCCTGGTAAAGCCCTACGGTGGTCCACATGCACTGATAGCGACAGTCATCACGGCATGTCCAACCTGGAGAACAGGAACAAAGACAGAGGCGCAGACAACACAAGGTCATGTTTAGGCCTTACATCTTTCGATTAACCAATAATTGAAAGGTCAAGTGACAGAGAATCAATTGGTTGTTCCAGTGGGGAACTGCTGGGTTTTCCTTTTGGGGTTTCAATTTAATGGAAATGTTAATACAGTTGTTGGTTGAACAAAACAAAACATTTGAAGACGTGCCTTACATGGTATGGGAAATTATAATGTTTTTGACCTTTATATTTAAAATTTAAGAAAATGATCAGCAGATAATGAATGATAAAAGTTAATGGTTAGTGGAAGTCCTGTTAGCAGCTGGAGAAAAGGGGGCACTACTTCTTAGTTGCTCTATTGTGGTTGGATTCCACTGTATCAATTGGTATTAATTTTCAAAATGTTTAATCTTCTGATTTAACGCCAATTTTGTTTGCGGTTTTAAATCTCACACAGACACACACTATACAACTGTTAATGAGGGGCCGAGGGTGGAGTTACAATAGGCCCTTTGTGACACCTTGCTCTTCTAGAATAACTGGCTTTCAACTTTTCAGTTAATGAAACGGTGTCACATGTTTCATGAAACGTCAAAGATGAAAAAATATAACCGCGTTAAAAGTCACGCTGCAGCCATGACATACAGAGCAGCTTCAGCAGAGAGCAGATACATGGATGAGTACACACAGTGAATGTTTGCTGTTAGCAAAGACTGTCAATGGGCGCTTTTAGCTGGCCATACAGTTGTTAAGTCCGGCGAGTATACTGTTGATAGATGTAGCTACAGACTACTAGCAGGCTGAGTTAGCTTAACTTACCTACCGTCTAATAACGTTAGAAGCTCACCTGTCAGCGCCATGTACTGCGGCTGGGAAGACTGGAAGCCCCGTAGCCGAGCTCCGGTGCAGTTGGTGCGGACACACTGCTTCACACAATCTCGGTAAACCGGCTCCTTGTCGCCTTGAGAGGACCGTACAGTGGTCACCGACATCAGGACCAAGAAGACGGTCGCCACAGCGGGGAGTCTGACAGATGTGCAGCGGGTTTCCGCTGAGGCCATGGTGGTGGGTCTCGGCCCGTCAGAACTCACAAAGGCACGGCGGGACGACAGCGGCATCGACGGCCCACATTACCAGACAGCCATCCACAGTTTGTGGTGGCAAAGCGGGCCTGAAATGTTTTACAGTTACAGTACTTGTGTGTGTTGCAGTTCCCTTGCCCTCTGATCGGGGTCAAGTTTCACACTCACACATCGTTTCCGGCCACTATTTCCAAAGTAAAACACTCGCTGGTGGATGTTTCTGGAATATTTTGTTTTGAGGAGTGATAAGACGTCGAGGTACAGCTAAAGTATCACCTATGTTTGATCCAATTTCCCCACATAACTTTCGGAAATAATTATTGTTTTTTAGCCTGCTCTTTTGTTACATTCGTTACCGGTAATTCATAGTGACACATTGGCAGCATTTGTTTTGAAGGCAGAATTTGTTGCAGTCGACTTTACTTCCTGTTTTGGGTGATAACGTCACTATGTCACGTGATTCACTGATCTATTGATTTTTTACATTGCGTATAAATATATTTTATGGTAGCTTGATATAATATTCATTTTATTTATTGCTGTAAAGGTTTTAATAAACTTATTATTATTATTATTATTATTATTATTATTATTATTATTATTATTATTATTATTATTATTATTGTTAAAAGCATTCATGTAAGTTAAGAGTTAATGTTACAAGGACTTAAACTCCTGAAAATCCTGTATGATAGCCTACACATGCTGATACACAATAGTTATGATACCACATCAAATGTCCAAACTTTGCCAGACAAGCAGCTGTTTTTTTAAATGCCTTCCTTCTACTGGACTTGGACTCTACAGTGGCATTTTAACAGTCCTTTCTCAGTGTCTTACTCATCACACCACACTCATTCATCGCCAGTCAGTTTCCACAGCCTATCAAAATCAGGGTTTACTAAATGGTAAATTAAGCAGCATATTTGGTACATTAAGTGGTAACTATTGAGAGATGTCAAACAAACATACAGTGACATTATTTTTTCTGTATTGTTTAATGGCAGCAGATTGCTAGTGAATGAAATTTATTTATTGAATAGGTTGTAATTTCTGGATATATTTCAAGCCTAGCTGTATACATGGCAATGAACAAAATGCCATAACAATTGAAATAGTTAACCTCCTCACAACTGGTGTTATTTCAAGAAACGCATTTAACATGATACATATTTGCCATGTTTGATATATTTTAGACATTGCGGTTATGAATATGAATATGAATAGGCCAGTAGTTCAATTACCCCTTCCAAACCCTGATAATGCTTCACCATTTGAATATTACAGACGGTGTGCAGTCAGCGCTCTACAGGGCTGTCCCATAGTGCTATCAACTCACTCCCCCACTTAAACCAAAAGACACATTGTGATACGAAAGAAAGTGTATTTTATTTGTAATTTTTTATTTGTTACAGTCACAACAACAGGAGAGAAACAGCGCTGAGAGGGAGGAAGAAGAGTCAAAAACAAAGAAGTTTTACTTTTGTTTATTTCATCTCTGCCTCCCGCTCACCATCTTTCACCATCTCTTTCTCTGTTTACAAGATTTAAAGAAAATCATGCTTTCGTGTTTCACCATAACTTTTCCATTCGTACCTGTCGATTAGAGAGGAAGAAAAAGAGAGGGGTAGGCAAACTATTATAGTACAGTACTCCCACTCTTTTACTGTGCAACCCTCCCCAGTGCAAACAAAGGGACAGATCCATTAAACACTCTGTGTCAGGTTGAGACTCACAGACCACTTGGGTCAGTCTGCGTACTTGTTTCAAGCAAGCGACTGTGCTTGCACCACAGCACCCAAGAGACATTTTAGACACACCGCTGTATACGTTGGACTGCATTTGCATACACACTGTATGTAGGTATGATGCATGCACTGTTGGCCTCAACGCAGGAGGACAGAATGAGTTATGGGAGGAAAAGGAGGAGGAACAAGAGGCAGGGACAGAGATGGGGAGAGTGTTTCAGTGCCACAAGATTATTTTTTATTGAAAATAATCCTATGTTCCCCTGTTGGTACTCACACACAAACACCCCCACGGCCTTCAGTCCTCTCACTGAGTATCTCTATAAAGGAAACAAGTCTTTTCGTAGTGAGCTGGCAAGCGGAAAGAGCGGGCCGGGGCGCAAATGTGTGCAAGGAGGCCATGGCGTTGGAGAAGGGGGAGTGAGTAGATGGTGCAGCGAGTATGGGTTTGAATGGAGGTAGAGATCTTGAAAGAGGGGGATTTACTCCTCCTTCTCCTCTCCGTGTGTGATGACGTAGCAGATGTTCTTGTAGTCCACATTGCCAGCCACATCAGGGGGGAAAGCAGCCCACAGGTTGGTCATCTGCAGAGGAGGGATTAAAAAAATGGCTTTACAATCCTGAACAACTAATGACAGAGAGGGAATACGAGTGAGAGACAAAGACGGATCAGCTCACCTCTTCAGCGGTGAACCTGTCGCACTGGGTGGTCAGGAGCTCTTCAAGGCTACAAAGGGCAAATGAAGAAAACTTAATTTCAGATGGTCTATCTTGATTAAAGATTGTCCCATAAAGAGCTCTGACTGTTAAAGCTAAAATCCCTTACAATTCCTTCTTGATGGCGCCAGTGCCCTCGGGGTCCAGGACCTTGAAAGCGCTCACGATAACGTCCTCAGGATCAGCACCTAAGAGTAAAAGCAGCCAATTAGTCTCAAGTATAAAAGATAAGAAGTTCTTGAATTATATTAGGCGTGTAATGTGAATTATTCTTGTGAAGTAAGAAGATAAATGCACTCCTTGCGGTGCTAAATAATCTGTGAAATAAGAGAAAAAGCAACAAGCAAGGGAGGCTAGAACTGTGTGAGTGGCAACACACCCTTCAGCTTCTCGCCGAACATGGTCAGGAAGACGGTGAAGTTGATGGGGCCGCTGGCCTCCTTCACCATGGCCTCGAGCTCCTCATTCTTCACATTCAGTTGGCCCATGGTGGCCAGCACGTCCCTGAGGTCATCCTTGCTGATGATGCCATCTCTGTTCTGGTCAATGATTGTGAAAGCCTGCCAGGGAGGGTAAGAAAGGAGACAGTGAACACAAGAAATAGTCAGTTGTCTTTGAAGTATTGCCACCTCCTCAGATGACTTTCATAAGCCCTCCAAGTATAAACAAAAAATACAACCAAATTAAAACAGTGAAAACTGAGACCCTCACATTTCTCACAAGTCCTTGTCATGAGACTTGCTTATGACAATTATCTGAATGAGATAGTCTGCCAACATAAACGTGTAAATGTGGAGCTGTTCTCCACCTCTCTTTCTACATAGCTGGGCGTAGCAACCCGGTGAAACCACAGATGGCATTGCAGACCTTTTCAGGCTTGGCAGCTGGTCGGCCACTTGTCTTTCTAAGGTGTTAAAATGGTCTCGGAATGTGAGACAAGCCCCTTGACATTTGGGGAAAAGGTATTGATTACAGCTGTCACCCACCCCCCACCCCCCTTTTTTGCCTTGAAACTAAATCTTCTGACCCTGTCCTCGATGTTCTTTCACCTTTTGAAGCCTCTAAAGGGTACATCTAAGCTGTTATCATTGTATTCTCTTTTCCTTCAGCCTGTATACTGAGGAAAAGACCTAGAAAGACTGCAATCTAATGGCAACGACATTCCCCTTTCTCTTCCCTAAACATAGACTCAACTTTAGGTCCAGGGACCTCAAATGTTTTCTTGTTCTTTCTTCCTTTAGCCCCGCTTTGCTGATTTGACTAATGTCACTGTCCACCAGCTGTTGGGCAGCATTCCAGTGAGGTCACAGAGCGAGTGTTTGAGTCTGTAGAGGATTACTGAGCTAACCCAAGGGAGAGGTAGCTGCTGTCATCGGAAAACTCAGATTTACTGTCCTGCCGTGCTGATGAGGACTTTTCTCCTGTCATGCAGCCAAACCAATCATGTCTGTATCTTTTGGAAAGCTTCCCCGGATCACCTCCAAGGTCAGATGATGCATGGAGTCATCACTTAGATCACCCACAGAATCTAGTTTTCTCACCTAGACTAGAGAGAATTTATACAGCTAGACAACTTCAGCTATGAAGTGCATGAGATGTGATGGAGAAAACTTTACCTCTTTGTACTCCTGGATCTGGCTCTGCTCAAACATGGAGAACACATTGGAGGATCCACCCTCACCCTGCTGCTGCCTCCTCTTGGCCTTCTTGGGTGCCTGTCAAGTGATGATGAAAGGTAAAATACATTTTCAAGCATACAAAACCAAACAGACTTCACTGTAAGATGCAGTGATCCTGGCTTACTCAAAGCAAAAAATACAAAGACTGTCAAGTAGAGGTCAGAAACAAGAGGACACACGGGAGTCAGGAGTCCTAAATTGTGCTTGTTTCCATATCATTTACATCCATATTATGGCTACGATAAGCTCCCATTAGTCTCAGTAAATCACTATATTAAGTAGATCTTGCAAAATTGCAAACTGCAAATAATTTTCACCACAAAGTTTTTGTTTTGAGTTTTTTCCTGGGAAAAGAAGTCTGTCCATTTTGAATCAATCAATTTAGAAGCTAAGCTACTTTGTAATTGTTTTGGGGACTACAAAACATTTAGTATTTCAGTATTTCATCATGGTTAAGGTTTGAGACGTTTGCCAAACTTTAGCTCAAGCCAGGAGATAAAAGTTAAGACCGGATCCAAATCCACAGTTTGGGAGGCTCAGCTCAGGAGACCCCTGCAATTTTGCTTCACGAGCTGTCGGTAATCCAAATAGCAAATGTATCAGGGATGCTTTCATCTCATCAGTTTAGTGTAGAGAATATCCTAAATCCCTATCCACCGTTCTTCCAAGGAACGTGGCCACACTCACCATCTCTCAAGTTTGTGGGGTTGTTGGTGGTCAAGAAGAGAAGCCTACGCCAAAGCCAATGTGACTGACATGTAAGCATTGGCCCCTTGGGGCCTTATATACTAGCCCATGGGGGGCTAACTTTAGCCACACCATCAGGTTTGGCAGGAAAACAGAGCTGAGGGAAAGTAAGAGAAAGAGGGAGGAGCGAGGAGGTGGCAGGGCGGATCGGCTTACCGATGCTCCAAAATAGGCCCCAGGAGTCTTGGAATGAGGTGAATTCAATGCCAACACACAAGCCTGACTTTGGTGTCATCTGTGCACTAATATGGCCAAACTGACAGACAGGAAAAATGCTGCTGGACAACTGAACTGCCCCCATACCCTTCTTGTACTTCTTGACATACTGACAGTCTTTGTTGTGGCTATTTTTGTTTCTTTAATATCCACCGTGAGAGAACAAAACCCAGTGCATAATAGCAGGCTATTGCTGCTTTAGTCGCTTGATACACACACACACACACACACTGGATTAACAGTAGCAGTTACCAGCCTTGAGTTGTTCAAGGTGCAAACATTTATTTGTGATAAACATTTCCTGAAGTCATCACCTTTCTAAATGATACATTTGGTCTGAGGTTAGTGTACACTACAAGATCAGTAGTCCCCAGCAGGGTCAAATCAAACCGTCATGAAACTTGAAAACAGTTTGCTGATGGGACATTCGTCGAGCTCCAGTAATGACACACGACTACCAGGCCTCTAGAAACAGTGACCTTGCATCAATGAGAAATGAAAGGAGCCCTTTAATATTGAAACAGGTAGTAGGAAATATGTTGTTTAAATACTGCATGTCTGCCTTTCAAAGTGTGATTTGAAAAGGAAAAAACTAAATGAAATCACTTTATTCAGAAAAAACACCCTATATAATGTTATATTACAATGTTACATATAATATATTCTAACTTCTAATTGCAGCATGTTGGTTTCTTTATTTTAATGTTGTTTTATTGTTTTGTGCACCACACGCTCTTTTTCAAATGCTCTTTATTAGGAGGACATTTTAAATATCTCTTTCTGTGATAATAAGACCCATCTGTGATGGGAAACAGCAAATGATCAGACTGAAGGAGCAGCTTTCCTACTATGGATGCACTAATTTGGGTTGTTCCCGGAGGTTCCCAGTATAGTTGCTTTCGAATAGGACGACTGTGGCCCACCCACTAAACTCCATATATGAGCTCCATAGGCTGCCATCAATCACATCACTGTACAGCTATGCTATGTATTGGAATCCAGCACCAGTGTGAACTGATACGTCGCTCATTTGTACACCTTGTATTTCACATGGCAAAATATTACCTAACATTTCTAATTGGACCAAATGTGTCTGTGGCTTTCTCTTTATATGCTGGGTGTTGATTTTTTAAAATCTGATCCCAGATCCTGCAGCTGATAATTCAAAATCAGAGGGAACTATTAGCAAGCAAAGATGAAAATCCCATGTGATGACCGTCACAAGCAGCCCCTTCAAGTGTGGGCTTGAAAGTGAAAAATAGAGACATAGGGAGAAAGAGACCAAGCTCTGTCAAAGACCGTAAAAACAAGACAGCTGTGGAGACTGAAATAGCGCTGCCTCCCCCTGCTATTCTTTGTCAGCCATTTTGACTCTACTAAAATTTGTCAGACTTCGCCCTTCTTGGCCTGCTTTGCACCAGTACACCTGTCTGTGCTTTTTTTAACCAGATAATCACTGGCCTGCTTTAAAATTAAAGTGGTTTAGAAATTTCATTCAGTGGTATATTGACAACTGACCAATTAAGTGATTAATAACATTTAATTACTTAATAACAAAGCTTGGTGTCAAATTTAGTGCTTTTTTTGGTGTAAAAAAGTGCTTGTCAAGCATGAAAACTGGAATCAAAAGTGTCATAATCCTGTTTATTATACTTTGATCAGATTTTAAATCATAATTTCGCAAAACTAAAAAGGACAACACAGCTTAACAAAGATAGGTAAAAAAAACATAACTTTTTTATACAAGAAGGTGAAAAAAAACGTATGTATTTATAAAGGTATCTATGGCAGGTGTGGACTAATTTCTGGTAACCGGACAGTGTAACCAAAGGCTATAACCGAACATAACCGAAGTTGTCTTTGTTTGCATTTCTTAGGAGATCATAGATCATTTATAGACTATGGCGTAATAAGTAAAAAACATACAGTATACTCAAGTTATATATACAAAATATATACAAATATATCTTAATAATGTACATAACTTTGCGACACAACCACAGTGACTGAAATTAAGGATAAAACACTGAGTCACATTAAATTTATTATCCTAAATCTATTAAGTTTTCTTCCTGAACAACCCCATCACCTCGTCCCTTCTTTGACCAATCAGCAATTAATTTCTTCACTTCCTTTCCAAAATATTCATGCAATTTACTAAATTCCTCCTTGGTGCCTAAACAGAGCCCTGACCACTCCCCCCAAAGGCGGAGCAGGAGTGTTGATAGGCACCACGTTTGCGTTTCTCTTTGGCCAGAGTTTTGGTGATCTTTTACTTGATGATTTGGATGACACTGTCAGAGTTTGAAGCATCGAGTTGGAGCTCAGACCGGCTCCTGCCCCGACACCCGGCGCTGGGTACGATGAGAAGAGTGAAGTTTGTGTACTCAAACAGTGTGCAGGATGTCCCGCCTCTAATGTGTTGAAATTTGGCGTGACAAAAGCGCGCTGGGTGGTTCACTGGAGAACTCGCCTAATGCATCTGAGGTAACAGCAAAGACAAGCAGAGCAACATAAATAACCAAACAACTAGAGTCACATTAACAGAGAGAGAAACACCCATTCCTACAACCAATGGCTGCCCTGTGGTGCTAAAGCCACCTCGTCTGTAGAGCACTGAGAATTTGTTAAACCTAAACAATACAAACACATCAACTTACATTTTTTAAAAGACTTAATACTGATGAAAAAACAGTATCAGTTTGTTTTGTTAAAATGTAAATCAGTGTCAAACTACAGTAGATCTAGCCAGTGAGACCATTTCATGACACCTCCCATGTTTTGATTTTATTGTTAAATAATGCCCACAAAAATTAAGGCTTTGACCAACACATGTGACACCAAAATGCCTCTTTCTATACCTAAAGGGTCTAAAAGAGACCTAACGATTGAGCTGGAGGACAGAGTTTACTGAGACTGCTACATTTCTCATTCCCAGCTTAAAACAAGAGCAATTTGAACTTCCTCAAAATCTCCATCATGTATTAAACGCAAGGCCATTCATTAACTTCAATAAAAAATGTTCAGGTGTGATAAAGAAGTTTCGGAGACTGATGAAGACTTTCATGGCCTGGTTTAATGAGACTCAGCTGGAGATTTGCTTTGGTTTTGCTTTGATAGTCTTTATTGTACCTGAGGGGCAATTTTGTTTGCCAACAGAAATCAATACACATCATAAAACAAATAAATAAATAGAAGACATAAACGCATAACAAAAAGTAGATGTTATTATAATAAAGTTACCTTGAGATATAAAGCACTGTTTCCATAAGTCCTCTATTAATGTATGTGTGCAACAACATCTAGCCCTACAGTTTGTTTAAACCCCAAAAGCTGACAGAACAAATGATCTCAGATATCTGTTTGATTTAGCCCTTCTGGGAAAAGTATACCTCCTTGCTCATGGCAGGAGTCGAAAGCTCTGCATGAAGAGGGTGTTATTGGTCCGCCAGAATGGCCTTTGACTTGTGAGTGGCTCTAACTTGATAAACGTGGCCAAGATCATTCAAGTTAGTGCCAATGGTCTTTTGGCAAAGTTTAACAATCTTTCCCAGCCTATTTTTTGTTAAACATGCTGAGGATGCTAAATCATCAGATCATTACAAAAAAAGTTAAAATAGACTCAGTAACGGATTAATAAAAGCAGTCTGTCAACTTTCTCAAGAAAAACAGTGTCAGTTCCAGCATATAACAAGAACACAAAGCATGCCAACACCAAATCTGAAGGATACTTCAGATTTGGTGTTGGCATGCTTATTCTGGGAATATTTATCCTCCCTACACCTACAGAGATTCCCTAAGTGTCTAGGTAAGGTTACTGTTCTCCTATCTATACATGTGTAAAGAGTCTATTGGATATTAGTCCAAATCAAGACACGTTGTGTGCCATTTAAGCCACATGCACAACTTTCTACATAGAGCCAGTCAGTCTGCATGTAATGAAACAAAAAAAGATAATATCGACCTTGGGTTACCTAAAAAATGGATAACAGTGGGGGGGCTGTTTTGGAGAGGTCCTGGTTGTCACCTTTGACCTACTTTAGCTCAGCAATTCACCCAACATTGACCTGGGGAAACCTGTGTCATACCCTTAACTCTTCACAACAGGAGAAGCACACAAGGACCTGTATTAGAAATAACTCAGCAATAAAACCAAACTCTGAAGTTTATCATGTTGACTTTTCATCAGGGAGTTGATTCACATACATACAGCCAAAAGACCATTTATACTTTATAATCTATTGCAATCAAATACAACAAAAAGCACAAACTATTACATAGTTAATTTACCCTTCTTTGATAAAGTCTACAAATTTAGATCATGAGAAACTTGAGTTATTGTGTTAACAATGTTTGCCCATGCTGACAGATAGATGTTGTGAGATTAGTCTGTCTGCATAATGTGTACCACGACGTACATAGTGTCTTATGTGGAGGCTCTTAACAGTGATGTAACGCCTCACACAGCTGCCCTACAGAACAAAAGGCTGCTCTCTTTCACCCACAGATGAACACAAAAAAAGGAGATGCAGCCTTTCAGCCTTTCTCTCACCTCTGTACTTCTTCTCCAGGTCCATCACTAGCAGGGCCAGGTAGCTGTGGTTGGCGGACAGCAGGGCTTTGATCCAGCTCTCCTGACTGGCCTGGTCCTCGGCAGCAAACTTGTACGTTCGCAGTCCCGGCTCGCTCCACACCAGCGAGAAGGCGAACTGCTCTTCGGACTCACACAGCTGGACAGTGCAGCCCTCCAGGACAATCACACCCGCCAAGTCCCGGTCAGCGGGCCGGTCCTTGTAGAAGAGGAGGTTCCCCTTCAGCACGAACCAGCGCTTCTGATAGGAAGTCTTTATCTCACCCTGTGTGACAGTTGTGGCATCTGTGCTTTACTGACTCAGTTACAAATAGCTCATTTACTCAATTTCTTACACAAGTGGTCTGGAGAAAGATGCAGTTACAGGAAGGTCAAATGTTACTGTGCTTTTTGAAATTGCGGATGCAAGCACTTTTGACGTGCTTAAAATATTAGATTACTGTAAAGAGCTGAAAGCACTAGTAGGCTATTTAAGTCATTTATTCTATTTCATTCTACGTGTTTTTATTTGCCTGATTTTATTCAATTGTAGTGCTGTAATGTTTTAATCTTTTTTTTCACCTGTAAAGCACTTTGTAATTTTGTTTTGCAAAGTGCAGCACAAAAAAAGTTAATTATTATTATGGAGACAAATGTGTCACATATTAATGGCAAAGCAGGTATTGTTAAGTGCGTTTTTAAAACCACAATTTAGTTTTGTTAATTGTTGAAAAGGCAAAACAACCACAACCACAATATAGTCTATTTCATCTTAAATTTGAATACTGTTGTAATAATAGGTTTTATCCAAAGAGTCATACCTTCTTGTACAGATACCCTTCTTTATCCACGGGTGAGTTGCAAGATTCAAAATAGTTGACAATTTTTTCATTAAGCTTCATTTCAACATCACAGGCTGCTCAAAGCGGAACCTGCATCACAGAAGACAGAAATAATAAGCACACTTCCACATTTATTACTGACTATGTCTGTTTATGGAGAAGTAATATTAACGGGTTAACTTGCGCTCGTGTCAAAAGAAAATACTTAATATCTCACATTTAAAACGTTTAATAAAGTCCATTACACCGTTTAATGTCTGGTAAACCTTGTTGAACAGATGCCAAAGTCACCGCCATTAATAACTCGACAGCTGTTTTCAAGGCAGCAACGTCTCGCCATCCGTGTTACCTTCATACAGAAGAACAATAACAATAGCTGGCTCTGGTGAATTTCGGTTCCCATTTGCAACGTGTCAACTTTAACTTAAGAATTGCGAAGCCCGACAAGTTGTCACATCCATACGCTTCTTGTTTACTCACCTTTCTGAAGCGTGTAATCGTGTTGCCGTTTCCTCATGAGGGTGTGTCAATCACTTCCTGGTTGCGAAGGTGAGCGCACAACTTCACGTCAACATGACGAACTGCACTGTGTGTGTGTAAACAACATCAGCTGCAGGCTCATTATATGAACTAAATTAATGTTGGCTCATGTTTCATTGGCACCAGTCCAACTATTTTAATATGAAAAGAAAGTTTTAAAAGATCATTGTTATGCAAAAGCTTCCACATCTTGGCACTGGGTTCACTGTCATTAGACCAAAGGCACCTTGTCCAAAGTGTTCTGCACTTTACTATTTTTTATTAACAGTTACATATTTGCCAGCGTGGATTACCTGTAAGACAAGTTGGGCCTAGACCTTCATGTCAATACCTGTGTTAATTTGATTAATTACACATTTGTTTGGAGATTTACACAGTAAAGTACTACTAGTGCTGCATTATTTGGTAATTTTGTGGCTCCCATAGGGGCTGTTTCAAAATCTAGTTTCAGGACCTTGTGCTCACATGAACCTTTCTAAAAAAAACAAACAAATTGTGTTTAATAAAATATCCACAAACTGACATACTGCAATCCTGGATGCAGGCAGAATTATTCCAGCACTCATTTATTTGATATTATATGTTATAGAAAGCATACATGTTGACATTTCATGTAGCTTAATAGAGAGTTAGTGTAAAGCTAATTTTCATAGCACTGGCAGGTTTCAGGGTCCCTGGTCATGTAATGAAGCTGCCACATGTACTCTGTTGTATGTGCTATACTTCTCAAATACTTGAGGTTGTACATACACAATGCACAGTGGACCGTTGGTGGTCAGTATAGGGGCCCAACAGTCAATCCGCCATAACACGTGTGTAATTGGCTGCAGCTGGTAGGGGGTAAATAAGTACAGTAAAACAACCTATAAACTGTTTAGCTAGTATTTGAAATGTAACTGATACAAGGACCTGTGGTTTCGCAGATGTGTGTTTCTGTGTGTGTGTGTGTGTGTCAGTGGTGTGTATTGGTTATTCTGCGATAATCCCTAACATCTGGTGTGTAAAGTCAAGTGGGTGCATGTGATAATTTCTTACACATTCCAGCCTCATAATATTACTCAAACCAAATAACTAACTAAAGTAAACATTACGCACAACCACAGGGGGATGAAAGGTGGTGTTTGTTGTTATTACTTTTTAATTAATCAAGCCTTGACACCACAATATACACCTGTGACTACTTGAATGTGCCTTTGGCCTCGTTAGGGAGTCTTCTGATTAAGGGTTTGCTTGAAACGTCACTCACTGAGGTGTTGTTTTTTTTTTTAAGGACAACCATGCTTCAATCACTGTCTTCAGCAGAACTCATTCTGTGAATGACCAAAAGAGGTGTTACACTATATAACAAACTGTCACCTTTACTCCAAACACTTATTCTGGCTGATTAGACCTCGAGTCAGGTTGAGGTTAGGTGGAGCACACAAAACTCTTTGTACTAATAGGAATGACGGGTGTGTACCTTTTGGTGCACCAACATGTGCATCAAGAGAGTGAGACGTCACCAATCTAATAAGCTAAAACAATTGAAATCACCTGTATGAAGTCTCATTAGTGTGCAGAACCTTTTGAAGTATATTTCTTTCTTCTGTTCTTTTGCTAATTGACCATTATATTAGTTAAAATTCCACAATTGACTCAATATTGTTGGTTAAAAATAGTATTACACAAATATCAATTTACTTATCGATAGAATGCCTTTATTTCTGTAAAGCTTTAGCCTCTTTGGTTAAGTGATTACTGTCTACAGCCCTGCTCCATCATAATCAGAGACAAATACACCAGTGCAAGTAGCACACAACTGGCTACATACACCAGAACAGCAAGTAACACATTAACTATTCACTGTTATTTAAAATATATTATCTATTCTTTACTAGTTCTGTAGCTTATAACTTAAACATTCTGGAAATATTTCTTTATCTATGGGCACAGAACAAAATTGTCCTTCACAGATTCTGCACAGAGTGAGTATGCTGAGATTACTGATTTGCAGTGAGTCATTGCTGTTGCTCCCTCCACACTTGCTGTAACTGCAAAATCTCTCCAATGTGGATCTTCTGGTGTCTTTTCAGATTCTCACCCCGACTGAAGCACTTTCCGCACTGGTTGCAGTAGTACGGTTTCTCCCCTGTGTGCACCCTCTTGTGTTTTTTCAGGTCTCCTGCTTGACTAAAACGCCTCCCACACTGTACACAGCCATATGGCTTCTCTCCTGTGTGACAACGCTGGTGGATTCTCAAGTTCCCAACTCTGCTGAACGTCTTTCCGCACACAACACACAGGTGCGAGTCATCTCTCCTAAAGTGCTCCATCCTGATTTTTCTCCCATCAAATGCAGCCCTGTTGGTTTTTGCAAATCCATGCCTCCTAGGTATGCCATGATTTGAGTGGACAAAGACATGTTCGCAAGGTTCAGCACTGACTTGTGGCCTGTGCGTCTCAGCAGAGTTCTGACGAGAAGAGTTGAAGCTTAAATCCATGCATCCATTATACTGTTCTTGAAGGGGTGGTGGTTTTGATGTTGCACAGTCTGTAGGTTCTGGCTCCCTTTTGATAACAGCCAGGTTTACCCCAAGTGAGGTGCTGGAGTGACAGGTGCCTGCATTGTTGGATGAGGCAACAGTGATGTCCCTGTTTGCACTGTGTGATGTCAGGACTGTCATTGCCTCCTCTATAATGTGTGTCACCTCCTCTGGTTGTGCTTTGCAGTTTTCTGTTGTTTGTGTCAAGTTACACTCAGCTTGTGATTCAGTATTACTGTTGCTCTCCTGTTGTTTTGAATCCTGCTTCACATTGTGGTCAGGTTTGTGGCTGCTTATCGGTTTTTGCTCGGTGAGAGGGTGCTCTGAGTTCTGCCACAAAGCAAGCCCCAAATCCTGCTCTTGATTTTGTGTATCTTCTTTGTCTTTAGATAATGAACACAGAAGTGTTACTTCGACTAGGCAGCTCATAAATAACTTCACTTCACAGTAACATTACATTAGTAAATTTACACTTATTACCCACCTATGCTCTCTCTTGTTATCTTGTCCTGAAGCTCCTGCAGCCTTCTTTTTAGACTCTCGTTCTCTCTCTGTGTTCTGGCAGTTTTCTCCTGGTACTCTGACACCGTCTCCTTTACCACCTCCAGAACCTCTTGCACTGCTTCAGTCAGCAGCTTGGCCACACGAGCATTTAAACGTTCAAGTTTAGACATCCTGAAATAAAACATCACTCAGGGTAAGAAATGACTGTGGACTGCTTATGCATAACCATCCGCAAAGGGAGCTGTATGTTACAACTGTTATTGCTTAATCATTAATAGGAAATGTTTCAGAAACACTGCTGTGTGACAACACTGATGTGTACAGAAACGCCTGCCGAAGAAATTCAATCACAAACTGGTCACTGCTTGTGTGATCCAATATAAAAAAGGTTACAAATAATTTGTCTGGACAAGAACAATTAAATTTGCATTTGAAAAGAACATTTATATCCAAATACAACATGTAGATAATCTGCGATGTAATGCAGCTTTTCCACGTTAACACATAATTGGGAATATATGACGAGCATATATTTATGCTCTAAGCTTTCAACGTTAAATCGTTTACACGGGTACGTTTGGTTCGATATGTTGGTGGTACAGTCATCTTTACTCATATCAGTGTAACCCTTTGTGTTTAAAGACCACAAATAAGCTAGTTTTAGAGCTCTAAGAGTGTTTACAACTGCTGTACCTGCGAGCCGAAGTTAGCGGCTAACGAACGTAGTTAGCTAACTCAGTCCGTTATCGTTTTCCCTTTTAAACTTCCACCAAAACTTCAATGCGGTCTGTGTTGGCTAGACGTTTAGGTTTAATTGATATTTGACTAACTTAACTTATAGGACATTTTATAAAAACAAATATAAACGAGATAAAAAGGATTAAAAGGATCAGGACGCAACATAACAATTCGCGGCCTCCGGAAGAAGAACCCGAATTACGTCCGCTGAGTTGGTTTTCAAAATAAAGGTCCACGTTGAACGCATTTGTCTAATATTAATGATTCTTTGTTAATTTCAAATCTGACCCACAGCAGTTAACTTCACCTCCTACTCTTCTGTTTTATCAAATCAACTTCAAATCGTTATTGTCCTGTGACATCATTCAGCCAATTAAATCCTTCAGAACAAATGGATAAAAACGGATATTTCATGCTTATGTAATTGTATTAAAACAACATGAACAACTTTGTTATACCTCAACGCTTAAAAGTAACCAAAACTGTGTTATTTCTTATATTATTTTATTATATTATTGTGTTTCAACATTACCTATTGTGGAATGACAACATTAAAAAAATAAATACATAAAGAGGTCAGTAAAAAATGTAAAAAAACGTTTAACAACATGCTTTGGTCTGTTAAATATTGATAATGTTGGATACTTCTGTAGCATTCACTTGACATGACACTCCTATAGACAAGCACATGCACCTTAGCATAAAGCAACCTTAATTTACAAGAGTACACAGTGTTTCTTGCTGGTGGTTGAATGACTGAAAAAAGCATGCACAGCTTCCTCAAACAACTCATCCAGTCCATTATAGTTGATTGAAGCACACTCAAGATATTTAACAGCTTTTATTTGCTTTGCCATGGTTGTTCCCTGCTGCTGTGTGACCATGGTCTGATTCTGCTCTCTCAGTTTCTCCAGGACCTTCTCATCATCGCGTAGGTCACTCTTAGTTCCCACAAGGAGAATGGGTACATAAGGGCAATAGTCTTTAACCTCTGGATGCCATTTGTGCTTGACATTCTCATAGGATGTTGGGCTATCAATGGAGAAGCAGATGATGATGACATTGACTTCGTTGTAGCTGAAGGGGCGTAGACGGTCATATTCCTCACTGCCAGCGGTGTCTCCAAGGTTAAGGTTGACAATCTGGCTGTCTACATTAAGCTGGGTCTGGTACAAGTCAATATATCCTGGTTTGTAATCCTTAGGAAAGATCTTTCTGATGTAGGTGAAGAGTAGGTGGGTCTTTCCTACTCCACTGTCTCCAACAACCACACACTTGACACTCTGCATTATCGCATTAACTTTGTCTCCAGAAATTCTGACACAAAAAAACAGAGGTTTCAGGTGACATGGATTTGCATTATGATTTAATACTTTAGCATCTGCGCCATGTTAAAAAAACTTTTATTGTATTGTCTATATGATAACAGTGCCATTGGGTTTGATATGTGTTTTTTCAGGCTAAAACTGAATTTAAGAGCTAGACATTGGGCAAGTCTACATTCACAGTGTTTTATTGTGTATTAATGACCAATAATGGTGGCAGACAATCAATTAACAGAACAAATAGGACAATCTGACTTACTTGTCAAATCTGTTGAATTGCAGTCTTGCGGTGTGAGCTTGCCTGTGTGGGTACTGAAAGAATTACATATGTGGTTAAGTAGGCAGCCTTTTAAATCCAACATCAAGTTTAAACACGTTACATTCTGTTGCGAAGGAAATAGAAGTTGCTGGAAATTTTGCAATTGGGAAATACCTTTAACGTGTTGGGAAAGACGTTTTGTCATCCCCTCTGGCAAGTAATACAATGAGGTGCTGCAATATTATTGCACATGATCTCAAGAAGTGCATAGCTGTTCAAATATGATGCAACAACATTTCTGTACTTTAGAGCAATCCTGCTCAGTGGCCAATGTTGCTCTATAACAGATTCAGACAGCATCTACAGATGTTTCTAACTCAGCCCCGGGGTTCATGATATTGTGTCCCCCTAATAATTGGTGTCGTCATGTGGTTGCTTTAACTCAAATTTGATATCACATTGACCAGTGATTTAACTAAATGTTGAGGGATGGTGGTGGTTCAAAAGTTTTTAAGTTGACACCACGATGGGGGCATTCAGGTTGTGCATGATCATTGTAAAGGAATCTATAAAAACCACAAAGTACCAAATACATTTATTTGATTTGGGAATGAATGTGGAGGTGAACACAAGAACCTCAGCGACAAATACAAATCTCTAAATATTTAGCAAACCGGCAGGAACATTACAAATTATTAGATTGTGCTTGATGCTTGAACGTTGACATGTTTGATAATCTTCCTTTGTTGAAGGCACAGTTACTTTTCCATGTAACACTCTAGAAGCTATATGATTTTCTAAATATGACTGCTATGACGCTCAGCTGATCTCCACAGGAAGGTTAGCAGAGGATTACTCAAATTTAAATAAATTCTCCACTTTCCTTTGCCTCTTTCACTGTCCACCCCTAACTATCATTAACATGACGTGTAGAAACGATATACGAGTTGGACAATTAGCACATTTAACGCAGCAGCCTCACAGATGAGTTTGCTGGTGTTTCTTCATGTTGCTTGAGTGACTAAAACTTTTGCCACAATGACTGCAGCCAAACGGCTTCTCCCCTGTGTGGTAGCGCAGGTGCACCGTCAGGTAGCCCGACTGGCTGAATCGCTTCCCGCACACCGAGCAGCAGTACGGCTTCTCCCCCGTGTGCACCCTGTTGTGTTTCTTGTAGTCGCCAGCGTGCCTGAAGGTGCGACCGCAGAGCGAGCAGTAGTAGTGTTTTCTGATGTTTTTCTGGAACACTCTTGAGCCTGGACCTCCCACTTTTGTGTTCATTTGAGTGGCGTGTTGTTTTTCTGCTCCAACACCATTTGTATTCTTGTATCTCTGAGATAGTGGCTCATCTATGCCATTTTGGTCCGGACTGAACACAACCCCTAACTCATTGTGGAGTCCTGAACTGGCTTGTCTGTGTAAGGATGTAGAGCTGGTACCAGCATCGTCATAAAAATAATTTGTAGCGTGCATGGCGTCTTCATCTGATGTAGGCTCTACTTTCATTTTATGGTCATTTGCAGTGATTGCAACTGCAGTGACAGGGTCACTGATAGGGTTTGATATTGGGGCTAACAGTCGATTTTCATTCTCAGTTTTAAGAGTTTTCAGATGGCTCGTGTTATCACCACCCAAATGTGGTCCCGCCATAGCTCTAGGGGAGAGACAGGGGGTGGCAAATGATGTGATGGATGCTTCACAGTCAAGGTCTTCAAATGAGTACGAGGGACAAATAACTGCAATGTCCTTATCAGACGGGGTGAGATCAACCTCATCTTCCAGCTCTTTCTGTTTCTGATCCATGAGATGCAGCTCTGCATCAGCCAGCCGGGCGGCAGGGGAAATGTGTGTCACAATTCCTGCAGGACAACAAAGGTGACAAAACACCAAAAAAAGAAGAAAAATCAACATTTTCAATCAAACAGTCTTAACATTTCTGGCCACAAGTTTTGTTTTGCCTTACCGTTACTTTCCAATTGTAACTTCTCCTGGAGCTCCTGCAGCCTCCTCTTCAGACTCTGGTTCTCTCTCTGTGTCCTGGCAGTTTTCTCCTGGTACTCTGATACAGTCTCCTTCACCGCCTCCAGGACCTCCAGGACCGCTTTAGACAGCAGCTTTTCCACTCGAGCGTTCAGGCGCTCAATTTTGGACATCTTTATGGATTGATCATTTAAAAACAAATAGACAAAAGGTGATCAGTGTGTGTATTTCAGAGCTGTTTGCAGGAGCAACATGCTTTCTAACAATATGACGACTTGTGTTTGCCCTTACAGATCTAACAACTATCAAATGATAAATTATGATACAATAACAGATCGCATATTTGGCTACTGTAAAAATACAATTAACAGAGCACAATATTACCACAACAGCATAGCCTACCTAAAAAACGTTTTTATCTCACTATTGCGGTAAATACGCAAAAATATTTTTATTACAAATTATTAACAAACGGAAAAGCAGCATACCTTCAACCTAATGTAGTCCCGTAAAAAATACTATCGCGGTTTGTACAATTCCCAGATTATCTAGCAGTGATCCAGATGAAAACGCTCATTCTTTACAGCATTCACACTTGGAGAAATATTCGCATTTAAACTGCAAAATCAGATCCCAGTCATGGCAGGCCAGGAGGCCATTTATAGGTATAGCCTTTCCAGAAGATAGGCCTAGAAAAAACGGTTTGGCAAATAAATATTCCGATAGATGTGGGTATTGTGTGCATGAAACATTTCCAGCCACATCATCCCCTTCCTGTTTTGAAGGCGGCTGGGATTCAGCGTGTGGTGCGTTGCTGCCATCTACTGGTAGGTACTCAAACAGAGCCTTAAAACATCCTGAGTAGGATTGAAAATCCACATTCAGTCATTCAATGCTGATCTTAAAAGGACCTCTGGTTTATATCCCTTCCCCTCCATGGGCCTGTTATTCTGTCCCTGATAGGGAAAACTGCCGATCTGACTCGCAGGAACCTTGACAAGCACACCTGTCTCACACACATTTTTATTTTTTATAGTTCCTTATACTAAAAACATCTTTCACAAGTTTATATTCTGTTTTCCTCTATGTTTTATTTTCTTTGCGACTCATGAGGTGAATGACTCAGAGAACACCAAGCTAATGATAACTTATTTAACAATACATCATGACTTGTCGTTTCAGCAACAGATTGCATTTACATATACATAAAAAGTGCTTTAAAGGTCTGACTACATATTCAAGACTTTTTCCTAAATTAGTTATTTTTTTCCCCAAATACATGTCACAAGAAGATGTTGCAGGATTGTTACAAAATGGCAAAAAGCAGATCATACATTCATACGTTAGGTCCTCTTTACTTTTTTAAAAGTGAAATACTTTGTCCCTGAATGTAAACTGGCAGTACTTGTACTCAAAGTTCCTGTTCCTCTAGAGTTGTT
This sequence comes from Lepomis macrochirus, assembly GCA_024633595.2. Lineage (NCBI taxonomy): Eukaryota > Metazoa > Chordata > Actinopteri > Centrarchiformes > Centrarchidae > Lepomis > Lepomis macrochirus. The sequence goes on from JALXJV020000023.1 coordinate 16,669,840, forward strand.
TCTTCAAAGAGACTGAGCAGGTTCTTTGGTTCAAAGTTGGGTCGGGGTAAAGCCTCCTCTGTTCGGATCCAGCTGCGACCACGTTGTTGCGAGGACTTGCTGGATGAAGAATGTCGGCTGTGCGTGGAGTTTTCGTTCATGGTGCCTGTGTGAAGCTCGGCGTGTATGGGACTCGCACTGGGTGTCAGTATGTGGCAGGAACCATTTGAGTGGATGCTGGAGGGGGTCTGCGCTAAGTTACATGACCAGTCGCCCACATTTGATTGAGTGGGTGTGTGGGCAGGACTTCGATGATTGTGTGTCTGCAAACCTGGGAGAGGAGTGGACGTGCTTTCCACAGACAGTCTGGATTTTATCCTGTGGAATGGGGACAGAAATAATACATTTAACTCAAAGCAGAGGCAGTGCCCCAACAGCTGCTGCTGGATATCTGTACAAGAAAGACATTTCTAGGACATAACATAAAATTCAGAGTAAAGAGCAGGGGCAAAAAGATTGTCGGGAACAGCATCCTACGGACACAATGATTCTCTACCTGTGTGAGAAGGTGGGGGAAAGCTCTGGGTCTCTGGGATCCAACATAAACACTGCATCATCCTCTGGGCTTCCCGAGTCAGCATGCATGGCACTGAGGGGCAGGGTTAAATCCTTGTCCCAGCTATCCTTAGGAGGAGTGCAGGGCGTTGGCTTAGTCCAATGAGGAAGGAAAGACAAGTGAAGGGACGACAGGAGTCTACACCCAAAGCACACCACCATCTTCAAGAGAAAGACCAGAAAAATACTAAATGTCACCTTTAAGGTTTGGTAATTCTTGGTTTTCACCTAAAGGCTGCTGGTTATGGATGCCCAACTGATAATATGTTTTGGGACTCTTTGCAAGGCTACATTTTTAAAACAGTTTCATTATTTAAACCAAACTCCACAAACTAATATGTAAAAGGTTTACCTGGCAGAGGGACACCAGTGTTAACATTGTCTCAGCGACCATAAGATAGACCCGCCTCTTCCACCTGTGTTTCCAAACAGAGGGGAGGGCAAGAAGCTCAGAGACTGTCGGTCTTTCAGATGGGTCTGGGGCCAGCATCATCCTCAGCACGTCTTGAAGCTCAGTTGACAGGCCTGCAAACACAGATGGAAAAAGTAAAAGTAATATCACTTAACATAATGAAACCATTAACAAGGACTTTAAAGAAAGTGGTTCTTACCACTAGTCAGCTCTGAGGGGAGGCAGCCTTGTCGGAGCTGTTGCCAGCCTTCGCCACCATTTGGAACCTCAATATTACAGGCAAGCTCGAGAATAGACACACCCAAACTAAATGACAACACGTCAACAACAATTAGGCACCAGTTTCAATCAGATACATGTTTTATAGTATTTCATTTTCTCATTTATGACATTTTTACCTGAAAACATCCGCAGCAGGTCCATACTCCCCAGAGAGCAGCTCAGGGGCCATGTATCTGGGATCTCCCTCCTGGACATCTTCTTTCACCTTCTCCTCTACAGGATCTGTACTTTTCTGTTTGAGCTCAAGCAGCAGCCCAAAGTCCCCCAGCTTGAGACGACCAGAGTCGGTAATAAGGACATTAGCAGGCTTGAGGTCCAGATGCACAAAACCTTGAGAGTGCAAGTGTTGCAGTGCTGAGAGGAGGTCACACAGGTAGGCCCATGCTGCAGGCTCGTCTGGATTAAAAAGTTTCAAACGAAAGAGTAAGTATTTCTAAGGGTCTGAGAATTTTATGGAGCAAGAAGTACATAGATTATATGTATAAATATTATAGCTAATAAATGACCTGGACCAGGAGGCTTGTTCTCAGCATGGAGCAACAAGCTGGTGCTACATAGCTCTGTCTGAATGTACAGTCGGCCACACTCCTCCCAGGCTGCCACAAAGTTCAGGATATGAGGGTGAGGACACAGGCGCTCGTGGTTCCTGGCTTCCCTCACACTTCGGTTCCTCTCACTATTGCCCCTGAACCGATGAGCAGAGCGCTTGACTGCATACTGGCAGCCATTCTCGTTGCTTTGCACCTAGAAAAATGCAGATAATGCTGAGGTTTCATCTTATATGCACACAAATTGATAATCTAAAACGGTCAGGATTTTATGTAAATAATTCTATGTTGCTTGACTCCTTTTAACCTAATCCAATGTCCAGGAATGTTTTTAACAGATTTTTAACTGATCTTCATTTTAGAGACTGTAAATTTCTTACCCTAGACAGTCCATTATAGCTTTTGTTTTAAAGTGTCTTAAATTTGAGTATCATATGACAACATCCTCACAAAAATTAGTCCTTAAAATGCATGATATGTATTATATTGCTTTCATACACACATACACTCATTACATTATTGTTTAGCTCACCTTGTAGACCTCTCCAAAGGATCCTCTTCCCAGCAGACCCAAATTAGTGAAGCACTGACTGAAATAGGACTGCTGTTTGCTGGGATCATATACAGAATCCGGAGGGGGAGACTTACGAAGGGAACAAGACAGGGGTGTCCAGGGGGATGGATGCTGGGGGAACATCCTGCTTAGAGGGGGACATCCCTTGGATGGTGGCAGCGGGGGCACAGAAAGTGAAAGCCGAGCAGGGGAGGAGTATGATGAGTTGGATGTAGATGACGAGGAAAAAGGGAGACGGCGCTTTTTCAGGGAGAAGGACTGCTCTGCGTAAGAGAAGTGGGTCGGGAGAGGGAGAGGCACCCGGGACCCTGTGGTTTCAACTGCCACGGACATTGTGCAGGGACTGTTCAGTTCCTGTCTTTGAAGACTGTGCGCTGCAAAATTCAAAAGAAAACCTTTAAACACTTGAGGTCTTGGATGACACTTGATATGAATAAACCAGTCTAAATGTTTGCATTACTCATGCCCATTCAATGTACTTTTTTTACTGATGCACATAACAATACTGATCTAAAGCTAATCTGTCATACTGATTCGCCACAGAACAAAAGCCAACTCCCATTTAACTTACTCATTTAAACTTTAACACACGTGATATTACATTTGATCTGCCGAGAGAGAAAAACATCTGTAAAGGCACTAAACATCTGTGTTGCAAACCTGAATTTGTTGGAGCCTCTCCTTTTCTGTCCAGCTTGGTCACACTCATTTGTCACCATTAGAGAAATTAGACATCCTGAACATCCTGCTTGACAGGTTGTCTGATACCAGTATCAATGCAATCCTCCTGATCCTTTGATGGTCAGCTCATTTGCAGAACAGGTCTTCCTAGATTAACTGTTGGCGCTAACGGGTACAACAGAGCTACTGAATGTACGTTAACTATGTAAGCTACGTTATGTGAGTAAACACCCTTTTGATACCGCCAGGCTTAAATATATATTTCTGTTACTTCGCTGCATAAACTATGTCCGAAGTCTACTTTATTCCAAGCAGTAGGTTACTATTATTCATTCTTTGCCAGGCCTGACAAATGTCACCTCCACAAAACATTTTTTGGCTAACGTTAACTAAGGGCGGACCCACTCAACAACAACACAACATCACCCACCTAGCTAAGCTAACTTTCAGTCACGTAACGTAATGTAACTGACAGTTCAGCGTAAGGTAAAGGAGAATTATGTAACGTTATCACACCTACCATCGTCCGGTATTAACAACAGTCCTCAAAACCGTGGGGCTCAGATACACACTGTGTCCAAATCAGTCACCCCTCATGCATGTAACCACCTCGCGCCAAATTCTGAAAAGTACACACAGAGTTGCGTACCTGCCCTCCGTGAATACTGAATGCTTATGTGAATTGCGCAATATCCGCAAGCGGTGCAGTCTGGGGTTCTGCTGCACAACACAGGGCTGGCGCAACTGGCTAGCTAGCTGACCACTTGAAATGGTAACTTTATTATTATTATCGATCATTTTGTGAGATTGGTGCCGAGATAAACTGATTGAATTAACTATTAGCGCGCTGTTAAAACGTACTAACGCCATTATAAGAAACGAAACTGTCGGTTATAAAAATGTTAATTTCAGTTTGTGTTTTCTAGCTAGCTAACGCTAAGTTTGCTGTGTTAGCTTCGCCTCCCCATCTAGCTTTAAAGACAGGCATAGCTAACGAGCTTACTCACCTTTTCTTGGCTAACCTTCGAAGTGATGTAACGTTAGCCAACTAACCCAGTTAGGCTGGTCAGATGGGCTGAATGTATTTTGCCATTGTCCGACCTACAAGGCCTATTAATTTAGCTGACACGGGCCTAATTTCGACTCTCAAAAATCTCAAGGCTGTTTCGTGTTAGCTCTAATTTCACGTTAGCTTAGATCTGCCTCTGCTTGACACTGCTCACTTTAATTGCTAGCTTGTATATCAACGACTTAGCGTTAATTGCCTCACATGTCGGTAAAATGACCAACTAAAAGACTTTTGCTTAATCTTTCCTTAAGGGGCTTCGCTAACATTACACGTTTAGTCTACATACAGTCTACATAGATTAGTAGTAAGGTGTTATAAACAGTTGCCAAATGAAAACTTAACAACTTACATTTCCTACATGTCTTGTCAAATAAAGAGGGGCTGTTGCCAGTTAACCTGGTTATAAATGACCTGAGCCACAGGACTAGTTATCCTGTTTGATCCCATCCTAAATTGAGAGTAACTTCAACATGAGAACTTCATTTTTAATATAAAACAACAAATCAAGTAGAATGAGTTTTTTTTGGTAACCTATCATTCTCTGCCCACTATCCTTCAGGACGTGTTCTTAATGATCCGGCGTCACAAGACCACAATCTTCACAGATGCCAAGGAGTCCACCACTGTCTACGAGCTGAAACGCATTGTTGAAGGAATTCTTAAGCGAACACCTGAAGACCAGAGGCTCTACAAAGTGAGTTCAGGGCCAAGCAAACCCAGTGACACCTAATTAAGTCCCAGCAAACAGCTGACAGGATCACAGTTCTGTTGAGGTTAAATGTGTCCAGTGGTGGCATGTCTTTCCTCAGGGTGACTAAAGTATTCTCTGCAAATGTTCTGATTTTCATTGAAGTAAATTTATACATTTTGAGGATTCCACAATGTTTTTTTTAAAATTTTGTTTCACAGGATGACCAGTTGCTAGAGGACAGCAAAACTCTTGGTGACTGTGGATTCACCAACCAGACTGCCAGACCCCAAGCCCCAGCTACAATTGGTCTGGCTTTCCGCATAAATGGTGCGTTGACTTTATGTTATGTGAGCTTCTAAGGGATATCTAGTGTTTTCTCTAATACTGGTGATTTTCTAGACAAGTAGTTACTATATTGCCTACAGTACTGTATACTGTAGATATACTGTATTGTTGTGGCGGACTTGTTTACTATGCTATGATTATCAGTTCTCTTGTGTGGAGTGTCTGTGTTCAGTGCCATCTAGATAGTTTTTGACTTTCATCATTTTACTCTGTATTACGCTGCGCTTTAACTGTCCCTAGTGAACATGACTGAGTTCAGATTTGGCTGTGCAACTTTTTAGTAGAGTTCTCAAGTGATAGAAACTAGGGCTGCAATGATTAGTTGATGTAATCGAAGATGTTGATAAAAAAAATTCCTTGACGTGAAATTTCATTGTCGACGCATCGTTACAAAGATGCTGTTTAAGGGAGAGATAGCAATCTTCTTAATAAGAACATTTCTGGTAGTTCATTTCTTACTGCAATGCACTACAGGAAATGCTGGGGCAGTATCTCTTTCACTGTCTGCCATGACTGTTTGAATGTAAGACTACTCACGAAGAAGACGCTTTCATGTGAGAAGCGGAAAGCAGCGGAGAAAGAGGCTAACAACCGAATGGTTTTGTTTTTACAAGTTTAATACGCTATTTCATTACTAAATACACTTTTGAGAGTTTTTGAGGTGAGAAATCAACTGTGTAGAACTTGAATATTAGCAGTTTTACAAAAGTTGATGGCAAATCCAAAATGTGCTCAAACGTTTTTGGGGTTGAGAAACTCCAAATGCGCCTCCGAGTGGTGCCAGCTGGCCAGTCATGCCCACAGAGCCGTCTGGTCGCTACTCAGACCACTAGAGCAGCAACTGTAAAATTTTTCGAAAGTTTCAATGTTCGTACCGCTGCTATTCTGTCTTTAAATTCTGAGTAATGGTTTAACATTTTAAAGTAAATCAAGAAACATCTGGCTCGTGATGTAGCCTACAGAACATTCTCTGCTCATAAAACTCATAAGCACTTTAGAAAAATAAACGACAGAAGTATTATGAAAGGAGACTGTTGCTTTATTATTCTAAATAGACATTACATTGTGAGTGTAATGTTACAGTTGTGGTTATAGTACTTGCTTTTAATTTCCTTTTTTTGGAACAAAGCAAAAAAATTGCTTACTAAAAGTTAAAACCTACTTGCCAAATCAGATTATGTGCTTTTTGTTTTGGGTGATGCAGCCTGGATGCTATCTTGGAGCAGCCTCTCCATAGTTCTTTGCATTCTTGGTTTTGAGGTCTCATGGATAATGCTGGCTAAGAGAACGCTCTTTTAGTTGTGTTAGCAAACACATTAAGTGCAATAATAAATCAGTAAATTATAGGAGTAGCCTACCCTGTCTTGTCTTCTACCCTCTTTTTTCCCCCTGGCTTTGATACTATTCAGTACAAGTTTACTATACAGTAAAAGTTAAGCTGGCTGATGCTTCCATGCTCTAAGCTAATTTTACGGTTTTATTGCCAATTAATGTTACTGATCAGCTGAATGTCTCACTAATGTAACCAGCAAAGCCAACCCACAGTCTGGAGAATAAGTAGGCGACATGAAATTAATGCAACTACATATTGACAAGGGAAACACCTCATGTCTCTTGGTGATTATAGCCAGCTTCTAGCTAAAGCTATCAAACAACAACTTTCATTTGCATCGCTAAAGTCTGACAAACTTAAGTTAATTACTTGTCCAGCAGAAAAAAGACAACTTCAGCACCGTTTTGAAAACATCTTTCCCACATTATAGCCTTCCATCTGGGACTATCCACAACATCCGTGATTTCTGCCGTCAGCTGTTTGTATCTGTCCGGACTCCTCTGACTTCATGGTATAAAGATCCACACGATGTCGGCTCTCCTGCTAAATGACACGCGTGTGCTTGTTCATTTGTGCAAATGTCACTTCTCTTCTTGCATCGAATAAACCAAAAGACTATTCAGCGACTGCATATTATTATTAGTATTATTATTAACTCTTATGGATATTATATTGCATTTCTGTCAGTAGATCCTCAGAGATATTACACACTGAACCTTTAATGGTAACGTGAGCTATTTAGGTTGTGTGTTGGAGATCAGTTATTCACTTGAAAAATATTTATATTTTTGGTTAAATTAGGGTTAGACAAAAATAATTGTGACTAGTTGACTAATGAAATAACTGATTAACAGATTAGTCGACTACAAAAATAATCATTAGTTGCATCCCTAATAGAAAACAAGAATACTGGTTATAGTTATTTTCATGTTGCAGTGAAAGTGTTGCTGTCTCATCTGCATTGGATTTACATGACTTTCGAACATTGCTGTAAAATCTTGAATGTGGCCTGAAGCCATGGCTATTTCAGCAAGAGGGTTTAGGAATATGTACCACTTTATCTTTGATTTGAGCCTGAGACAAATGCCTATTAGTTAGATTTGAAATGGGCTTCAAACTGTCTTTATGAATGAAATATGATTCATAGCTTGTGCATCTCATGGATTTTTTTTTACTTCCAGGCTTGATCAAATCAATCATATTGCTTTCTGGATTTACCAAGAATACTATGTGGGCTGCCAGTTGGAACACGCTCATGCCGTCGCCACTTATTCCAGAAAAGAGAGAAACTAGTTCACATGTGACCAATATGACTTGAAGTGGTGCCTTAAATGACCTAACTCTCAAGATTAAGTTCCTTATGCACCTTGTGCATTAAACAGAGTAGTTCTTATTTACAAGCTTTGGAGAATCTACCAAGAAAGACGATGTTCACTGCAGCCACTTTGGGACGTGACTGATGTAGCCACATGCGACTCTGCTGTCACAGCGGAGCTAATGTTTCCCTGTCTCCTCTGTCCTCCAGATGAGATGTTCGAACAGCTGCATGTCGAGGCCTTCTCCAGCCCTCCAGAGCTCCCAGATGTGATGAAGCCTCAAGACTCTGGCAGCACTGCCAACGAACAGGCTGTGCAGTGATGACAGGGAGAGGAAACGAGCAATGGAGGGAAGGATGGAAGTGGGTGTGTGTGGATTAACTGCAGTGGAGAAGTAGCGGGGTGGAGGATATGTAATATAATTTAAGTTAATGGATGGGGACATTGTAGGTAACCAAACCTATCCATGTTACCTTCATGCTATCATCCCAGCACCCCCACCCCCTCTTTTTGCTTCACAAATCATTTTTTAAAACTCTCTATGATTTCCACATCACGTGGTTCTGCTCCTCGACTTTGCTCTTAAGCACCAACTGGCTCAAACTTTCTGAGGGAAGTTGGTTTGGAAAGTATGATTGTGTGTATGTGTGTGTGAGTTATAAGAATAATAATAATAATAATTATCATTAATATTTTGGAAAAGGTGAAGGTGTGTCACAGTGCTCTTTAAGTACCATGCCGAGGTAAGGAGTGCAAGTGCACTGTGTGACGTTCAAAACAAAGGCACAGATAAACCTTCAACTGCTAAGTTTCCTTGGTCAGATTCTCACAGTTCTGTTGTACATTTCTGATTTGATTTCATACCAGGAAAGAAAGTCTTTATAATGATTCTGTTCAGTTTTTTTGTTGTCATTTTGTTTTTGTTTTTCAGTGTGTTTTACTTGTCAGTTCTTTGTTGTATGTTTCATGCACTGAGACCAAAGGCAGGTACCTCTTTGACACCAGAGGGATTTTTTTGGTCAAAGGACATTCTGTCTGGGACATACAATATACAGTATACACAAGAGGATAGTTTTCTGGTATTAAAACCCGGGTTTTGAGGAAAAAAAGCGTACGTCACCACATGTCACCCAATATTGTTGTGGCACCTTCCCCTAATCACATGAACATAGCCTGTAACTGTGAGCTTGCTTGATTAAAAGTTTTTCCTGTTTTGTTTTTTACACTGGTGGCTGGTTTTTATTTTAAACACAGGTTTTTGTCAACATTTAATGAAGATAACACAATCTAGGGGGTCAGTCTTAAAGACGTCGGACAGGGCTGTAGGCCTTTTTCACAGCAGACATTTTGACTTAGTAGGAAAACCACAGATATTATTAATAACAAAAATAATGAGACTGTTATATTAAGGTGTCCCAGTAAAGGTTGACAACTTGCACAAAACCCGACCCGGAAACCAAAGCAGCTAAATCAGTCATTGTTAGTTTTTCCTACTTGTGCCATGTCTTTTAAGTGAATAACATCAAATTTGAGCACTAAAGTGCAGTTTGCATTTTATAATTTTAAGTTTCACACATTGGGCTTTATTAAGGACACATTTAGGCTTTATCCCATCTAATTATGTAATCTGATGGCTCTCTGTCAAAATGTAACATGTATTATGTTTATATTGTGCACATTGTATATTGTCACATGGAAGTTTTTTCCTAAATAAAGTTGTCTTTCAACAAATTACCTAATACTAACAGGGACTAATCCAGTAGAGAGGTACAGGTTGGTGTCTGGGTCTGCTAACGGGAACTTCAGAGGCAACAAGGGGCTCAAACAATTTCGGGGATGGGTTCACAAAGTCTGTCTATAAAATAACACTCGAATCCTCCTGTAGATGGATTTTTGTTTCTTCTGTTCACACTCATGAAGATGTTCAATGCAAGTGAACTGAGAGAAAATCCACAAGGCTGACTTGTAATCGCTTCGGGAAGAGGTCTCTGCAGCAGTGTGGACAGTAGTATTTCTATAGATATAGCCTGCATAATTTTCTATAAAAAAATATATTTGAAAAGTTGGGTGAAATAAACATGAAACAAATACAAATTTGTAGATTTTTTTTTCAAACATCTTTAGATAAATTCTTAGATACCGTTTAAATTAAAAAAAGAAATCCTGTCTACAGCCCTGTATGTTTTTATAGGATAAGTAAGGATAAGTTTTACAAAAAAAAGTGGATATCACATTTTCCTCCGTTTGATAATACATAATCACATCCACATGTTCCTCTTAAAGGCTCTGTTTTTCTATAAATAAAGGAAGGGGTTGGCCCTTCAGTGTTTAACCTCAGGTTGTACTACAACACTAAATTCATTTCCCAATATTTTCTGTCACACATGTATCATCACAGCAGCTCGTCCTGCTGCAGTTTGCGCGGCTCGCAGCGCCACTAAATCCTTAATTTTCTCTGCCAAATATGGACTAGGAATGTCCAGGGTGACGTCGCATGTCCGGGGAATGCGGGGTTTGTAAACCACATTTTTTTAACTACGCCTTCTCCAGTCTGAGGTCCTGGTAGGCATTAAACAGGAAGAGAGTCGGGTAGAGAAAAAAAGGGACGCCTCCTCCTCCTCCTCCTCCTCCTCTCTGGGCGGATAACGGTATCCAAGAAGTTATTCGGGACCGACGGAGACAAAAGCGCCGAGAACGTCTTATCTTGCGGGCCACACGTACACTGCTACTTATTAATGCTGTCCGCGTCCCCGCAGGGTCACACAAAGAGGGAACACTCGGCTGAAATCATATCATGGACGACCTGGGTAAGTATTAGTGCTGCTCGTCGTTTCATGCGTTTGTAAGTAAATGCTGAGATATCTTAAGAGGATCTTTGAGAAGGGGTGGTGTGCCAAAACAGAGGAAATAAGCTCTCTGTTCATTCTGGCACTCAAGAGTGGAGCAGAATTTGCTTTCATTGTGTGAGGCTGTGATATAAAGATTAGGCAACATTTGCAGGCAGAGAAAAGCATTAAATATAACTGTCTTACAATTTCCATTGTGTACAAGGGCTTTTTCCTCATATGACATCTTGTGCTTTGATCCAGTTCACCCTAATTCTCTCTACAGTGTGCTGAGATTTTAAAATATGTTTACCTTTCCAAGCAAACAGATGCACACACACACTGACACCAGGTAACACAAGAACTGGTGGGCTACTTACATTACTCTTGTGTCCGCCTGACTGCCATTGAGTGTTTCGTGCACGCCCTGCAAATTCAATAAATTCTTTGTAAATTAGATTTGAAGGGGTAAACAGTGGGCTTTCCTCATCCATTGAGATGAACAAGTCAGGGATGGAGAGAAGCCACAAATGTTCAGCAGTATTTTCCATGTTGAAGACATCAAAGAGGAGCAGTGACCAGCGTCAGAGAGCATGACTGGTTCTGTCTTCTTTCTTGTGCTAGATGTTTAAGGATTTCTTCAGAACAACGTTATGAGAAGCTGACTCTTTGTGTTTGGGAATGACTGTGTCTGTGCCTGAAATAGTCTGGGGCCTCGCTGCCATTTCAAAAAAAAAGCCACAAAGTTCAATGGAAATAGGAAGGCCTTTCTGCCTCGGCTGCCCATCTCTAAGGGACTGTTTTTTTCTTCTTGAAGTCCACTTCAGAATTGAGGGATTTATGCTTTTCATGCAGAACTGGAAGGAATGGCTAAATGTGGCCAAGCACATCTGGGTACATCTGGATTGGATTGCACATGGGGAGTCAGAGTTACTGGGTGAGTGTTAGTCAGGCAGTGGCCATGTTCGGGACACTTGGTTTATGCCGTGTTGTCCAGCAAAGTTGTAAGTTTATGTACTGGATCTGGCGAGGCTTTCGGTGAGAGAGACCACTTGTTGGAGAGGCTTTTGGCCAAGACAAACAAGTCGACATGCAGCTCTAAATATGGTCATAATTCCCATTGAGGAAAGTTCAGCTCCTTATATGAGCAGTTCAGTCTGTAAGTGTGTGTGTGTGTGTGTGTGTGTGTGTGTGTGTGTGTGTGTAAGAAACACAGCAAGGAGGAGGAGGGCGAGTAGTATATGCTCAAGATTCTCACCACATGGTCGTACCAGAAGTGTGAATCATCTGGGGCAGAAGTGGCCGCAGGGATAAAGTAGGATAACCTGGTTTATGTTTAGGTTCATTGTGTCACATAACTGATTGCCGCAGATGCAGAACAGCAGTTTATCAGAGTGAAAAAGTCTAGTGGACTAGTTCAAAGCAGTCATGAAACTTCCATGATATGTCATGTGTATAGAGGCTGCCAGAAACTGAGGTTAAGAATTTGTTTTTGATGTTGAAAACAGCAGATGAGAAAACAAGGCACACAAAGTCTGTCTGGGAGCTGTAGTACATGGAATAAATAATGGAACTTGTGGTGTTCACAACTGCTGTTTTCAGGTCAGGGATTAACTTTGTAGCTCAGTTCGTAGGACAACACAGACAAGAAGTTCTTAAAATTCTCAGAATCCATTTATGTTTTGAAAGACCAGAGCATCTAGTAAACGGACCTTGTGGTTATTCTTTCCTTGTACTGTGTTGTTGCCGAAAACTCAAACCAAAGCCAAGTTAACTGGGTTATCTTAACTGGTGAGATCTGGAGCACACGGTAGTAATTAAGACTTCTTTTTTTTTCAACGAAATACAGCACCTTATTGAATAAAAAATGCTCTAACTATGACTGTGTGCGCCAGACCTCATCAGTCCAGATCCCATCTCTATTGTCCTGTCTGTTAAGGAACGGGTCAGAGCTCTGATGTGGCCGATTTGTGGTGAATCCCTTGCTTATAACTGGTTTTATGCCTGAATCTGTTCTTAAAATGGTGTCCAGTAGATAAGTGATTCCCAACCAGAGGTACCTCTGCAATCACCAGGTTGTGTATATGGTGTATAAGTATTGTATATTCAGAACTGATAAGCCACCAGCTACGAGAAGTTGGTTGCACAGGACGCACCTCTTACCAACCAGAGTAAGTCTAAACACTATGAGACACTGTTGGGAGTGTGTCAATACTGGTTGACAAGCAAGAACAGAGGTCAAAACAGATAGCTAAGAAAGTGATGGATAAATGGTTGAACCACTCTCAGTGGACTTTGTGTTCAAACTTGATCTACTGAAAAAAAGAGACCAAACCTAACCATCAGCAGTTCCAAGAGCACTAGGTTTCCATTTTTATCTTATTCATCCATAAAGATCAGTTTATAGGAACAGTATTCAGCCTATGAAAACAGGTTCTGGAGGGAGCTTTCTTGTGTGAAAGTGCCTGAAAACCAAGCAATCACATCAGCCAAAGGTAACTGTATTGTAATAGTGTACAGTACAATAATGTAATTAAACCCATATTTAAAGGATGTGCTTTAAATGTCTTTTCTCTGTGAACAGTGTTTTAACCATCACACAACTAAATCTGCAATCATACAACCGTCTTGATGATTTGAACACTTACAAGTCGTTAACATCTCTACCATCCTTCACATGACGTGAACGCAGCATGAAGTCTGAGATAATAACCCCTGATGATGTCATAGTGATGTCATCACTGTTAACTCAGCTTGGTCTTAGAGACTATAATTTTATTACAGACACCCTGCATTAGAAATGGGGGGCATCAAGTTTGTATGATGTTACATGACTGTATTAGGGAGATAGACAGATGTTATTGAGTTGTATTGTGGCAATAATAGGATCCAATGTTTCTTTGGACCAAAGGTCAGGATATTTTAGTCTCTGAAGTTTGGCCATTCTCTCCGCAGTCACGTAACATACTTATTTCAACCCAAAACATGAAGTTGTGCGAAACCTAAGCAAGGACTTTTGGTTCCTAAACCTAACCAAAACCGTGATCTTTTCCTAAACCTAACTTTTCGTGTGCCACATTTAGAACGTGAAGAGTGGCGATTAAGGTCATCTGATAGGGCTGTGGGTGTACATCAGGTAAAAAAGTTGGGAATGACTGAATGAATGCTTAGTATGGTATCAGCAGGAGTATAGCCAAAACAGCAGCCTCTCCTCTACACCTTAGTAATGACTCTTGTTCAGCGCACTTTCAAGAACTCCAGCTTTGTCCTTTTGTCATACACGACACGGACTTGTCAGGACTATGATGTCGTACAGTGGCAGAGTCTAACTCTTGAACAAGTTCAGTCTGTGGACAGCTTCCATTTCAGTGAGTGTATGTGGGTGGAGGGGAATTAGATATCAGATGCCAAACACTCTTCCTCCTCTGCTTCCTTTCCATGCTGGCATGTCTTGGATATGAATGCAGAAATGTTTGTTTGCTCTAATATATTCACTGTGTCGATAGATCATCTCTGGGTTACGCCAATTCTGACTATCCTGTCCTCTGACTGATTAGCGTCTGAGGATGCTCATTGTCCTCTATGTTGTGTCTGACATGTGGGCTGATTTGCTGCTGCTGTATTGGTCACACAGGCTCTCTGTCTCTCCTTAGGAGTGCCTGAGCCACTTAACTACCCTCTCAGTCCTCGTATTGTTGTGTTTGGTACGTAACTGTCAATGCATGGGTTTGCATGTGTTTCATACTGTCATTTACTTACCTTTCCTTGACTTAATTTTGTCATCCAGTGTGTTTTCATCTGCACTGCATGGTTTTTACATCAGTTTCTTAACTAATATATCTTTCTATTTCCCTTTGGTGCTTCAAAACAAACTTATGACATTCATAAATATATAGATACATTATGGGATAGTTAACTGTCTTTAATTCTTATTTTTTCAAAACCTGTAGTTAAATCGAATTGTAAATCTAACCAAACATTCATCACATTCATGCTGCTATTTGTTACATCATTTTTATTCTCTTCCACTTCACCCATACAGATGCCCTCCTCGCCGATCTGGAGAACACCGGCTCTCCTCTAGCTCGGTGTCCTGTCCTGCTCACCTCTGACCCTCCCCAAAATGCTGATTCTGCCACCGAGGACACCCCCCAAGCCCGGCCACCTCCTCCCGCCTACACGCCACAGCAGGTAGACAAGTAGCTGCCAGCCATGGATTCATACCAATGTTGTCATCGCAGATTCTCATTGATTTGGATGATTATAATATATAAATATTCTCCAAGAATTCACTGATTGATTGTTGATGTTTTTGTCACAGACTGTTTCTGCTGCAATGAAATCTACCCAGAACTCCAACCCCGACAAATTATACAGGTAACTCTCTCCCTGAATTTAAAATAAAGTGTCATCTGCATGGAATACATTTCTCAGCCTGGTTCCAGGCCTCTAGATTGCCACCCACAACTCCGATTTATTCAGTATATATTATTTTTAAAATGAGTGAAGTGAAATTAAAAGGCCGTACAGTCAGATTATCAGGCTGTACATTTCTGTGAATATAAGTTGCTTATAATTCGTTTTTGTCATTTTGTCAATTTTTAACATTGAGTGTATTTGGATCTTTTTTGTGTTTGGAGCGAATGGACAAAGTCCATTTGAACTATGATTCATTACAAAGTGACTGCGACGAAGCGAATCAAATTAGGGACGGGATGTTTCCTAATAAATGTTCATCTTGACTTTCTTGTCTGTCTCACAGCACAGTCTGTAAACCGCGCTCTCCCCGCACAACAGATCCTCCTCCAGCCTTCTCCTCCTCCTCGCTGTTGGGAGGAGGTCTGAGTGAACTGGACCATCTGTTACAGGAGCTGAACGCTACCCAGTTCAACATCACAGGTTAGTGTGTGTGTTTTCATATCCCCGTGTTTAACTGAGGTGGATCTTTTCTTACTTTGCCTTTATCATCAGATGAGATCCTGGCCCAGTTCCCTACTTCTAGGAAAGATGACAGAGACAAGATTAAGGATAAGGCCACGACCTCCTCTTCCAGGTACCAAATCCAATCAGTTTAGTCATATCTAAAGAATCAACATGTTCACTGCAATTTTAGTGAATGTTCTTCACTGCAAACACCTTACTGTAGAATTTTCACAAGCAGGAGGACTGCACAACAAACCATAAGATTAATTAATGAATTAGAAAGATTCTTGAAAAGTACTAAAAGAGAACGAAAAGTGTTGTACACACACACACACACACAAATAATAAGCTACCCATTAAGTTGTGCAAATGCCATAATCTTTCATTATATTTTTAAACATCTTAATGAAACAGTGTGCATCTTAATTAACAAACTGAATTTTAGATGGCTTGTTGAAATCGTTCTGGGCATGTCTACTATATAGTAGAAATTGTGTATTTTATGGGTTTATTAAAACAATTGAAAAACTGTCTTTTGTATACCAGCTCTGCGAAGCCTTCAGCGACGTCAGCCACACTGGAACTGGACAAACTGATGGCTTCTCTGTCAGACTTCAGAGTCCAGAGCACAGTAAGGGTCCCCGCAGCACCATTAAATGACACAGCTGATGCTGATTCATGGTGGATTCATGAAGACGTTCACTTGACTTCATGATGACTTCACTGTGTGGACTGGCCACAGCACATGCCTCGTGGCATAATTCAGGAGGCTGTACCTACAGTCTCACAGAGACTCAGAGTCTTTTTTTAAAACACATCTAAGACCTCTTTTAGGGTTTTCCTACATTTTCCAGAAATACTTCAGACAACTTCCAGCGAACAGGCATGAATGGGCTCGTGGTGAGCCAGCCTATTATAGTTCCTTAATGTTGTGGTGTGTTTATGACCAGTCACCAGGGCCACTTCCTTCTCATCATGCAACGGACATTATGGTTGCATGACATTCCTTTCAAGTGAGGTTGCTATTAGTGGAGAAATTTTATCTGTCTTAAGATTGTTAAACAAACTGATAAAATTTTAAGTTTGAACAAGCTTTTGCTGTTCTGACAGATGTTTTAGAAAGCAAAAACTTTGTCTCACATCATTACATAATTAAAAATATAATTTTACTTTGACATTGCCTGTATTTCTCCACTTATCCACAGGCATTTAGAAAGATACACTATCATACAACTAAATGAGTACCTCTCTCTCTTTTACCAAACACTACATATATGGGCAAAATTAATTTCAGACCAACTGCAGACTGATGATAAACTCTTGGAGAATTCGAATCCCAAAGACAGATGTCCCATCCATCGTTTTTATTTCTCTTTTCCCAGCCAGCTGCACCAGTTACCATCAGTCCAGTGGTGACAGCACCACAGCAGCCCACCCCCCCCACCACAGCCCTCATCTGGCGGCTCATTGGACAGCATGCTGGGGCTGCTTCAGTCAGACCTGAGCCGACAGGGAGTTCAAACATCCTCCAAGGGAAACTGTTCAGCCTGTCAAAAGCCAGTAGTAGGACAGGTGAGGTATCAGAATAAGTCCAAATAGAAATGCACAAAAGTGTAAAAGTATATTAAGCTTGAGACTATTCAGTTTTACTAATATTTGATCGAGTCTGCAAGTAGTTTGAACCGGTGGCACATGTTCCAAAAATTATGAAACTGGTAAAAGCTTTGTTTCCAATTACAGTTACTTTAATCATTATTATTGCCAACAATATGAGTTACTTAATAACATCATGAAAGTAAATATAGCCTCATTCCTAAAGAAGACCATTGGAGGATGCTGTTCATTTGTTCAACTTTTGTTTCCACATGCAGGTGGTAACGGCTCTTGGAAAGGTGTGGCACCCAGAGCACTTTGTGTGCACCGAGTGTGAAACAGAGTTAGGCAGTCGTAACTTCTTCGAGAAGGATGGACGGCCGTACTGCGAGTCGGACTACTTCACACTCTTCTCCCCTCACTGCGCGCAATGCAACAAGCCCATTTTAAATGTGAGAGACTTGCCTGTTTCACATAACTCTCAGCTCGAATGAATACCCCAACCCACCTGAAGCCATTTAACTTTCCACTTCTCTTGCTGTTTAGAAAATGGTCACTGCTCTGGATAAGAACTGGCACCCAGAGTGTTTCTGCTGTGTGAAGTGCAGCCGGGCCTTTGGAGAGGAAGGTAATGGGCGGCGCACACTGCATCCTGTCTGGGTTTAACACACAACTGTTTACAGTGAACTTCAGCAGGGTCATATGTTCGTGCAGCCCTAAAAAAACCCTACACGGCTATCGGACACACATACCATAACCTTGTTTTAAGCAACTGCTAACTCCCCTTCAAACATTTAATTTAAATGCTTTTCAAAAGTGAGTTACTGTTCTGTTGTGAAGGCAGATTGCCCCTGCCAAGAAGCAGGGGAAAACACTGAATCTTTGGCATGAAAATGGCCAAAGCAGAACAAGCTTCAAGACCAAAAATACTGTCAGTCTTTAATAATTCATTAAAACTGTGAACAATTATAAACAGAGTGAAATTTGATGTTTCACAGACCAGAGTCACATGGAAAAGTTTTTTTGCCCCGCATTATCCAGTTCATTTAATATTTATCAAAGAAACTCTTGAATTGTGTAAAGCTGTTATGTTACTGTATCGTCGGCAGGTTTCCATGACCGTGAGGGCCAGCAGTACTGCCAGCAGTGCTTCTTGACTCTGTTTGCTTCCCGCTGTCAAGGCTGCAGCCAGCCCATTCTGGAAAACTACATCTCAGCTCTCAGCTCTCTCTGGCACCCACAGTGCTTCGTATGTAGGGTGAGTGTTTCTCTGTGGGTTTGAAGGCTATGACAATGATCTCGTCTGCCACACTGGTAAAATGACCAAGAGTTTGAACACTGGTGTGTTGTGGTCATTTCTTACAGGCTTATTCTGAGAAAGAGTCAGGAAAGAGTCTTAAAACTTAAAGGTGCCCTGTGGAGTTTTCGTTTAAACATACAAAAGTTATGTTCACATAACTTAACATTCATGTGTATCCTTGAAGTCTTGCAAACATGTTGGATGGAATTCCCTCCAAACATTTGCAAAGCTAAATTTGTTTAACATTTTGAAACCTGTAGTCTTTACATTTATGTTTACTTGCTAGCAATATTCTTCACTGCCTTCGTTCACATATATACATGTTTTTTTGCATGTTTCCACCACCTGCAGATCAGTGGAATGGTGTTAAACCATTGGCAGACATGTGTATCACGTCACCTGCGAGACAAACAAACAGGACCCACTAATAAAATAACTGCTCCATAACGGTCAAAAACTCCACAGGGTGATATACAGATGTTCAGGGCCATTATGGAAATTTTGGAGGTTTATGATGAAATGAAGAGAAGTTACCATTGTACGATGACACACACATATTGCTTATGTTGGGGTTATTGAAGGCTGATTAAAAAAAGACCTTATTTTAGGGAAATAGTAATTTAATGAAATTACAATAAATGTTTCAAATGTAGTATACTCCACCACAATAACATCTGTGCACTAGACCACCATCAATGTAGTGACATCAAATTCACAATAACATTTGAACAATTATGTAAATAAATGAATAAAATGTTAAATTTTGCATTTCTTTTAAAAAGTTGGTTCCTTTTTTGTAAGTGGGTGGGGTTCTGTTCTGACAATTTGGGTTTATGATCCAATAGCCTCGCTGTGGCACTAGAAATTGGTGATGGGACCTTTCTGAGACCAACGAACAGATGTTTGTTTCATATAATCCCTTCCTTGATCAAGACACTTAACCCACAACTTTGACAGTTAGTGTATGACTGTGTGTGTGTGTGTGTGTGTATGTGTGTACAGGGCGTTCCTGAAAAAAAGCTCTACTCTCAAATCCAAAAAGTTGGGATTATGTCATGAGAAAGTTGTCGTTTCACAAAACAACTTTCTAATTACAGTTCCCTGAGTCAGGGCTCTCTGCTGACTCACTGCATCTTTCCTTTACGCTCTTCCTTAGGAGTGCTATAGCCCCTTCGTCAACGGCAGCTTCTTTGAGCACGAGGGTAACCCGCTGTGTGAGGCCCACTACCACCAGTCCCGTGGCAGCATGTGTCAGGCCTGCCAGCAGCCGATCCTGGGCCGCTGCGTCACCGCCATGGGTGCCAAATTCCACCCCCACCACCTGGTGTGTCACTTCTGCCTGAAGCCCCTGAGCAAAGGCTGCTTCAAGGAGCAGGAGAACAAGCCCTACTGCCACCCCTGCTTCATCAAACTCTTTGGTTGAGGACGCAGCAGGACTTTGCCCCCAAGTGAAGAAGCTATCTGAGTTCTCAATTTGTTTTTTTATTGCGGGAATGAGGGTTGAGCTGGTCTCTTACTTGGTTTTAAGAATATTAGAGTTGGTAGAGGAAGGGGATAATAAGAGAATCATCTAACCCAAATCATTTCTGTTTATTTCACTAAAAAAGTGGACTGCATTTTGACTGGCAGTGTGAAATGTAACTCTAGCATTGGTTAGAGTGATTTAAAATGATGCCAAATGATTTTGTCATGTATGTAAATCTATTACATACTGTATTGATTCAAATTGAATATATATAAATTGAATTCTTTTGGCAAAGGTAGAAAAGAAGCAGTACATTGAGAGCAAATTTATTGTTTTAGTGAAGGACTGTTGTGCAAGGAAATCCCCTTTAATATATTTGCTTTATATTGCAAAACATATAAGTGACACTGCCTCTGCATTTATATATTGTATTCTGACTGCTATATATGTTTTTGTATAACAAACTAAGCTGTCATGTGTTTAATGTCAGATATTTTGCATTACTCTTTCACTTTTGCTCTATGCAATTTGCCAAAGACAATTCCAAAGAAAATAAAGGAGAACACGACTTTTCTTGCTGTTTCATGGGTGAATTAATCAAAGGATCAAATGGGAAATGTGAGAAAACAGGAAAAATGTGTGAAATTGTGTTTGTACTCAGAAGTCAAAAAGCAAATACCTTTTTAAGCATATAAACACTTTGTACAGACCTAGGTTAGCCCATATAAACAAGTCACATTAATAACAGAAACATCTGAACAAAGTCTATAAAGAATGTAGAATAAAGACATTCAGTAGAAAGAAATACATATAAATGACAATGGTGAGGGGGAAGTTAGAAGTTATTGTTCGTTTAAGACAGGGGTTCTCAACCTTTTGTAAGCTGGGCCCCCCCAAAGCTGGTTCATTGCAGTTGGACCCCCGTCCCGTTCTGGCGCCACCCCCATTACACCACCTTAGATAGATAGAGCTAGGCTAGGCTATTATTTTTAGGCCCACACTATTATTATTATTATTATTATTATTATTATTATTATTATTATTATTATTATTAGGCCTGACAGTAGGTATATCATCTGCATTTTTTACAGAACCTTGCAGGCAATAGGCCAGGCTGTGAGACCCGAGTCTGCGGGATCGCATGCGCGGTTCATTTTCAGCCTGGACGCGGAGTGGTGTGTGTCTCCTCTCTGCTCTGACTGCAGCGCGAAGCTACTGACCTCTAAAATCCACTGACTCCGGCTACGGCGCGTTACGGCTGCACCGCGGCTGCCGGAGCTAATCGCGGCCATTAAAGTCAATGCTCGTGAGTCTACCAGCTGCGGCCGCAGTGCGTCTCAGAAGCGGCTCTCAGCTCCGCAGAGAATAGGTCGGAGCTGGGAATGACGTCACACCCGAGTTGACGGCGTTCCAGTACAACCTCGCTCGGCCAGCTGGTATCAGGTCTATTTTTGCCGCTAGCCGCGTCAAGCAGCACAGAGCAGATCGAACCAGGTCAATTTTCAAAATAAAACACCTTGTGGAGACTCGATCGTAAAACAACAATAAACACGGTTAAAACGGACACAAAAGGAAATCGTTTAACTACGTAGCCTATTTAATCCTAGTAAAAGCACAGAATGCAAACACTGATTACCAAATCAACAAAATCTAAACATCAAAGTCGACAGGCAAAACGCTCTGATTCTGAAATGCTCCCTGTGGGAAATGCAACCTCAAGTTGACGGGGTTTCACATAGAGCTGTGGAGAAGGTAGTAGAAGCACGAAAATGACAAATTAATAACATGTCAATAACGTGGGGCAGCTGCACCCTCCGCTGCTGAAACGCTTCTGAGACGCAGTGGACTGGGCTATGGATGCATCAAAACCGTGGCGCAGCCTTAACATGTTGTAAACGAGTCAGTGGATTGAGTGGATGTGAGAGACTGACCGCCTGTGAGTGCTTTTGGACTGGGAAGGGGCTCACGGCAGCACCCGCTGCTGTTGAGCACAGTAACTGCAGAGTGATACGTGCTTTGAGTCTCCAAACACCAGTAAAAGTTGCCAGGAGGATGATTTGTTTGTGTGTTATACTAGTCCAACCACTTGGATTTCAACATGGGGGAAATTTCCTGAATTTTTTTTTTTTTCCAGATTTTTTTTTGTTCCCTCCCATCATGCCTACTCGCGCCCCCCCCGGGAGAGTGTCCGCGCCCCCACAGGGGGGCGGGCCCCACCGGTTGAGAACCACTGGTTTAAGATGTTAGATTCATGACATAAAGCAGACATTTCAGACAACATTCTTGTTAAACATAATGCATGCATGCAAAAAAACACAGAGAAGGATTAGTTTCTACATCTGTGAGTGAAATACAATGTCTTACAGTTGATTAATAAATAGGCCTACAGAAGAAAAATAAGTGATCAGTTATTTCTATATCATCATCACAAAGTACACAGTTGTTGATAAATATGCAAAGTTTTACTGATCGGCAGTGGTGAAAATGTGCTAGGTCCTTTGAGTAAAGACCGTACCAGTAAAGCAGTGCTACACTGTGAAGGATGCATTTTCCAGCTAATCCAAGGGTTCAAAGCCAAAAAACGAACCAATATTGGAGATACATGACTTTCACTGTAAAGGAAAAGTAACTACTAACTAAAACTGTCGTAGAAATGCTGTGGAGTAAAAAAAAAATACTGTGACCACTAGATGTCGCTGTTTGCTCACTGTTTTCACCAGACCACCCGTATTCAGCTCGAGCACATCTATTTTACAATCAATGGCTCCTTCCTGAATGTCTCCGAGTTTCGAAAAGAAATTACTAAGTTTAAGTTATTCAATAAACTCAAAACCCAATAAAACATTCATGTAAGTGTGGCACACGATAGGCGACAGGTACGTGAAGCGTATTGTGTCCACGCCTCTGCTCCCCACAGGTGAGTTCATTTAAAAGTTAATGAGCATCTCTCGCTGTCTGACGAGAGAAAGCAGGCAACCCTGCGA
This sequence comes from Lepomis macrochirus, assembly GCA_024633595.2. Lineage (NCBI taxonomy): Eukaryota > Metazoa > Chordata > Actinopteri > Centrarchiformes > Centrarchidae > Lepomis > Lepomis macrochirus. The sequence continues at coordinate 16,692,775 of JALXJV020000023.1, forward strand.
AGGAAGTCACCGTGACTCGTCGGCTCTAAGCTAAAAACAAAAACACGTCTGAAATACACAATGAGTGATTCAGAACAGCAAAAAGTAAGTTTTAATATGTTAAAATGGTTGTATTGAGCAAACTGGTTTGGGGCGAATACAGCGTGCTAGTAAGCTTATCAGGTATTTACTGCATGTTAAATAACCATATGGGTCTGATGCCATACACTTATATTACAACAATGGCTGTTGAACCTTACATTTCCATAAATAAATAGAATACAGTGATTTTTCTAAACACAGGTTTCCTGGATTGTTCTTTATGTTGTCTGTGTCTCTTGGCTTTTTTGTAGACATATATCCTTTTTTTTTAACTCCCCACGTTGTTTCCCTCCACCCAGGAGGCTGAAAAGGTGTCTCAGCCTCAGTGGCCTGAGAATGGAGATGAGTGGAGTGATGGAGAGGATGGGACGGATATGGACTGTGGGCTTCTGCAAGCCATGGCCGAGGAGGATGAGGAGATAAATGTCTACAATGAGGAGACGTTTGGAATGGGTGTGTAGATATTTTACTTTTACATTGTTTCCCACACTATCTGAAATGGGTATAGCTTAATTATTTTGTCCTCACCGGACAACGGTTCTGTCAGCTTCTGCGGCAGGTGTGCTGATGCCATTCTTTCTGCACCATAAAACTGACTGAAGTTGAGAGAACTCGAATTAGAGAGAACTCCCCTTCAGACAGAACCAGCCTAGCTGTTTTCACATTTTCCATGTGCTAACTTAACAGGCTGCTGGCTCCAGTTTCATATGGACAATTTAACTTAATTTCTGAAGTTTTGGCTTTGCGTTTAACTCTTTTCTAGTTTTAATTCTGTTAATTTACAACTTAGTTTTACTCAAGCTTATCTGCTTAAAGTTAATAAGCATATTCATACACATCAGTCGAGATGACAAACTTAATAATAAAACAGATGGAGATTTTACAGTGAAGGGGATTCTGAAAATTGGTTTTCCAGCATTTCACAAATAAAAATAAACACAAATTAACAGAACTGTCTCATTTTGTAATGGATTACAGACAAAGCCGGTAAGTTAGGATGCCCCTCAGTTTTGTTGAAGCAAGAGATTTTGGTGTAGTTTGTTGCCACAATGTGTACATTAAAATCCAACTGAAATTCAAAGGGAATTAATTATTTTTTACCTGCTACGGCATACACACACACATAACCAGCTCTGTAAATAAGAGTTCAAAAAGGAGTTTCATTGATGATGTCCCCCAGTTTTGCATTACTCTATCAGAATGCCGTTCAACATCAGTCTTCGTAGATGGAGACCTTAATTTGATACAGCGATACAGCCAATCAAATCTCTCATAAAGCAGCATCTGTTATAGACAGAGTAGAGCCACACTCTAAACAGCAACACACATTAGCTTCCCGGCTAAAGTGTCCTCCTCATTTAACGTACAAACATGAACACACATCTTGCCTTTCACCACAGCTTGTATAACAAGTAACCAAACAAATATTCATTGGGGAAATGTTTACTTCCAATATCGGTTTGCAGGCTAGAAAGCCAATTAGCTGCTCAGCTGCAAAGTACATTAAAGGTACCTGCAAATGTCACTTGGGTCCGGTTAGATGCTGGTGCGGATCTAACTCTTCATGACATGTAGATTACAGTGCAAGTTTTCAGTGTCCTGTGGTGGTCCACCAGCACTCTGGCAGCCTACCAGCTGGTGTCAGTCAAACAAAGACAGGTCCCTCCAGGCAAGACGAGAAGGAGCATTTCTGATATTCCAGGAGGAGCATTTGATATTCCAGATACCCTTTTTTTTCCTAATCTAAAAATATTATGAAAACTTTTAAAACAATAAAACATGTTTTTACTACAAAGGAGGACTAAACATGTTTTCAGTTGGACTTTAAATGCTGATAATTGATATTTCTGGCCTAACAACTAATGCTAAATAATACGCATTGTCAATTTTAAATGACAATTTGTAAATGAGTGAAAGCTATCCTGAGACGATATTTCTACATGTACTTGTATCTTAGATCTTGATGCACATGGGACCACAGAGGACCCCAGCAGCAGTCTCCTTCAGTTTGGAGAGCTGCTGCCTCAGCCACCCCCACCCCCACCCCCAACAACACCACCACCACCAGACCCAAAACCACCATCCCACCACAGGTCCCCCTCCCCTCCCCGACAGAAGCCACAGTATCTGCTCCGGGCTCCCCAAGGGCGGCATGGCAGAGCTAGGCGAGGAGGGCTGAGCAGGGGCCAAATGTTTGAAGACCCAGCTGTGATGAGGACAGTGGAGGGGCGCCCAAGCCTCAAGGTGATGCACGTTATTTGTCTGACATTTGGTTGTCTTCATAGCAGCTTGTCTTCATTGTGATCTGTTTTTACTTTTTTAAGAGTCTTGACAGTGCCATAGTGGACTGTGGGAATGCCATGTACCACAAACCCTTTGAGGATAATGTAAGTGACAACTTTTAAAGGCATTTTGTGTCACACGTCTTGTTTGTACTGATATTTCCTTTCATTGCTCGATATTTCTTTTTATTTCCTTCAGCATATGGAACCCTCTTCCAGAAAGACTAGAAGAATCTCTGGATCAATACTTCAGGTTAAGATCATTATTAAACATATTTTAAATCTCTATCGACAGTGGGTTACTCAAACAAATGTCGTTTTATTATTTTCATAGGACAGTGCTATAGTGTGTGTGATTGATGGTCACAGAGGCAGAGGTCAGCACCTGACCTCCAACTTCCTGGATTTGCCCTATCCTGTCTCTTCCTTCAGGGGCAGGAGAGGGGAACCCAGAGGATCCTACTCCAATAGACCGTTTGGCCAAAGAGGTCCCTCTCAGGTCGAGAACTCATTTTACCAGATAATCAATTATTTTAAAGGAATAGTTTGACATTTTTGATTTTTTTTTTCTTTTCTCTTCCACTTTTTTGCTGAGAGTTCCCAGTAGTGAGTTGACTTAGCTTGGCAATATTACACAATATAATTCCCATTCACTTTGTGGATTTAAGATGATAAAACCCTTACTTGCTGTTTAACACTTGTTTTTTTGTCTTCATTGGGGATTTTTTAGGGAACAAACATGATATGGTTTTTTTCCCCATATCCTTTCTTTATGCTAAGCTAACTGGCTGCTGGCTCCATCTACGTATCAGAATCAGCTTTATTTGTATACATATGAGAAATTTGACTCAGGATTGTACATCGCTCATGATGTGCTTACTTGCAAAACAATAATAAAATCACACACAGGCTACAGTATAGAGAACACACACAAACAAAATATTTACTGCCAGTAAATATAATTTATGAGGGTAGTATCTGTCTTGTCTGAATCTCTGCAAGAAAGTAAAGTGTATTTGTCAGAATGTTGAGCTATTAATTTTATACATACATGTTGTTCGGTGTGGCATCTCAGATTCTTCACTGAATTTAGTTCGCTCTTGCAGATGCATGCGCCCATGGTACCAGGATCACCCATCTTCCCACGTCAACCCTTAACCCCACGGCAACATTACAATCAGGTTTATTCCGTAATAAATTGGACTATTTTGATACATGAAGTGTTTTGAGTTAGAACACCTACGTGTCCGTCTCAAGTCATGTTTTTTTTTTCTGTTTCAGACAGGGCGCTTCATGTTTCCTACAAACCGACCCTGCCCCTCCACTCCTCAGTCTCTGACTCCTAAGATGATGCAACTTCGCTTTGGCGCCAACTCACCAAGACCGTCCCCGTTTTACAGCCCCTCGTCTAATTCAGTGCAACATTTCAGGTGTGTGACGATCCGCTGCTTTGCAGGAGTGGTTGATTTGTGGTCTGATTATTGATGCTATTCTTACCAAAGCTCTTGAGCTGAAAGGAAAAACCGACAGCTTCTTAAAGAGCAAGTTTACAATGAAGATAGTATGATAGAAACATCTGAAAGAAATACCTAAAAAACACTAAATGAAAATGATTAGTCAGACCAACTGAACTAATACAAGGACCACATTCTGAAGATGTAGTAGTACAACTGTGATTTTTGGATCAGTTGGTGTCATGATAAATAAGCATCTTTACTCTTTGAAAATGTACAAGCCTTCCATCAAATTTTCATGGAAACTGATGAGCGTTGAATGCATCAGTGGACCTTTTGAATGTGAAGTTGTCTGACCCACAGATACCCAGGTCCTGTCACCCAGCTCCACCCCCAACATAAACGACTACTTAGTCAAAAACAACACATGTTCCAAAGGTTGGTGTGACATCACTTAAAGATTTTGAACCTGTTGTTTTATGTTGAGTATGTTATGAGAGGGAATAAGCTTGTTTATAGAAGAAATATGAACGGATTATAGAAAGTCTGAGGCCTGGGATCCTTACTGCAATCTCATGACTGGGAAAGAGAAGGAGTGGATCACCAGGCTGCAGATGATTCAGCTGCAAAGTGAGAATCCATACCTTGAGGACTACTATTACCAGGTAGGAAGTCTTTGCTCTATTGTCAGTTTGTATTTACTGTATCAGATAGGCCAATTCTTGAGTACATGACCAAAGACTGAGCATTTAATGGCTAGCGCATTGAAACTTTGTCATAGGAGTACTATCGGCGAATAGAAGCAAAGATGGCAGAGGAAGAGCTGGGCATCAGGGGCAAGAGGGAGCCACCCAAGCTCACCACACCTTACATCACGAAAACTGACTCCTACACACCAGGTTTTTCTCTCCTCACCTTTTTATGCTGTTAGACCACATGATTTGGTACCTGAGGTTTCCTGGAATCCAGCCATACTCTAATACTGTTATTGCTACTGTTGTGAAACCAAGGGTGTAATTTGTTTCCGCTTGATTTTCTCACACTCTTAAGTCTCTGAAGATTTATGTCTATCTGCCACAATCCAATTGAGAGAAGATCTCAGTTGATACACATCTTGATACAGTGACCTTCAGTTATTACAATGCACTTCAGTCATTAACAAGCACTAGCTGGTGCGGTATTTGTTTTTTAGCTATTAGTTTTGCCTCTCAGGCAGGTGTTGCAGGTTGTTGGGGCTGTTTGCAGCCAGAAAGGAATACCTGCAGATACCAGTCTGGGCTGAAAGAAAGTATTGCCAACTTAGTTTCTTCAGGCTAAAAACACTTTTATGTTTTTATATGCACTTATATTCTCCATAAAAGACACATTATTTTCCTGTTGACATTTTTATTTAATTTACTTATGTGCCCCCATCCCCCAATCCTGAAAACAAAATGTAAAAACAAATGTAAAAGTATCTTCCTCTTCCAGTGGTGCACATTGAAGGTTCTTTGGGTCAAGTTGCTGTGTCCACATGTTACTCTCCTCGTCGTGCCATCGGTGCAGTTCATGCAGTCCAAGCTCAAACTCCACTCGAGGTGACTGTTTTTTGAGATAACTTCTGGCATCTTAGTGCATTAATCTGGCTTTCCTGATACTAAGACTTTTTTCCACTTACAGGAACTAAAAGACATCAGACAACAGCGGTTAGAGGTCCTTAGCAAAATAGAAAAGGTAACTGCTGGTTACGTGTTTAGATCCAGTGAGAACCTCCTTGTTTTGTTTTTTTCACTTTGCCTTCTCCAACACACGTTCACACCTGTTCCGCCCTGCAGTTGTTCATGGTATTGTTGGAGGTAGAGGAGACGGAGAGAATGAAAACCATTGTGTTGTCTGAAGCCGAAGAAAGAAGGTTGATGGAGAAGAGACAGAGGAAAGTGGAGCACATCTACTCCCAGCTGCAACACCACGATCCCCTGTGAGTTATACAAGAAGTGATGCGTCTTGTGTGAGTGTTGCTTGTATAAAAGTGAAAGTTAATTTTGGCTTATTGTTGTTTCTAGTTTTGTAATGAAGCCATACCTTCCTAGTTAACATTTTGATGGATACTGAATTCGAGTAATTAATTTTCTCCAATGTTTGATGTAGAGATTCAGGAGGGGAGTTTCTTCCTTTCCTGCTGGTCGCAAAAGGCAAAAGGCTACTCGCCCGTCTGCTCCCGTTCCTGAAACATGATACTGCACTGAAAATCTTGAGCATTGTGACTTCCAAGCTACCTATGCTGATGAGCAGAGATGCAGAAGAGGTAGGGGAGTTTTCTGCCCTAAGGTTTTAAATGTAATTTTTCTGCTGTACTTCTGCTTTTACAAATTTCCTTCTGTATTTATAACCAGATCTAAACTCGAAGGTCTATTTAGCTCATCTTCATACATGAACAAAATGCAAATCCTGTTGTGGTTTTGTAGCAATAAAAGGAAATGAATGCTTGTTTTGGATAATGTAAAATTATTGTGATTAATCTGATCACGGTCCTCATGTCATCTTCATATCTAGGCCCTACCAGTGCTTTACCCGCCTCTACGAAATGTGATTGGAGGCCTGACGTTTAGTCAGCTAATAGGGGTCCTCAAAGATCTCACATCATCAGAGTCTCTGACAACACATGACTCTCTCACGCTGGCGTGTCAGAATAAGGTCTGTGCTTTATATTGCGGTTGGGCTTTTTGGTGTGGAACTTTTTTTTTTCTCATTATTTCTTTTCTTTCAGTTTGGACTGTCCTTACTGTATGCTCTCCTGTCCCAAGGAGAGAAGTTGCTGTCCTCAGGTCTTCCTCTAGAGCCCAGCATTGGTGACTTTGAGACCTGGTGGGGGATATTAAACCTAATTTTCCATAATGAGAGATCCTTTTTACATCCTTATGAGGTTCAGACATTAGTGTTCCTGTTGTCTCATAGGACGGACACAATATTCCAGGTGGCGGGACAGCTTTCACAGTGTTCACTGGTGGAGCCGCTCCTCATGCCCTCAAACCTGCTGACTCTCTTCTGCCGTTACCTGGACAAGCGCACTGTGTATCAGCTGAAAAGCAACATGGAGTAAGTCCGTATTTTAAAAAAAAAAAAAAAAAAAAAAATTTTAGAGGTTTTTATACAAGAAGCAGATATTTATTTACTGTGTATATAGTGGACGCAGACCTAATATCATTACTTTTATCTATTTAGGTCTGCAACTGGATTCCTGGCTCTTCCATCTTAAAATGGACAGAAGCTAATGAAATGTTCAGCTAATGACCAGGTTGTGATGAGCACTAGAGTGAAAGGAGCAGAAGTGCAGCCCTGACAAACTCCTCATTGTTCATTATAACTGAAGCTATGTAATGTTCTCAGACCTGCGTTCGAAATGATTTGATTCTTATATTTTTTTCCCCCCACATTTCTGCACACTCAAACTGTTTCCCTTTTTATTTCCTTTATCTGATCTTTTTACTTTCCTCCCTTTGGTCTCCAGTAGGTTACGTCAGTATGCAGTTTATTCTGAAATCACAAACCTGATGCTGCTTCTTTTTTTTTTAACCTTCCAAAACAAGATTACCATATACTGAGTTATAACATTACATGAACTAGCAGATGGAGCTGATTGAGTTATGTGGCTTCTATCTAACCACTCCACATTTACATGTTTCCACACATCAGTTAATGCCAGTTACATTCAGTAAGAAGAAACTTGAGCTATCATTTGAGATAATGAGATAAATGTGTTTGATATTGGTTACCAGACTGAGGATTGTATAGTAATTTATGAGCTCAAGCTATATGTTCATGATTATAATAACCATTAAGGAAGTTGTCATGGCATGGTTCATCATCACATAGGCCATGCAATTTTGTTTTTTTGTAAAAAGACATGCATTGTGTATACGTGTGTATTGATACTTAAAATTATATATTTGGTGTAATTTTCCATCTTAGATGTCTCAGTTGTAAAGATTTTTATTTACCGTATTCATTTGGAAACAGGAATAATTTAAATTGCACCATTGTAGAGCACTTGCAACACAAATAAAAAAAAATCTTCAAAAATGCTCAGCTGTTTGAGTCTGCAGAAAATGCATCTTGGTATGAACCTTGCAGGACATGAAAGTCAAACCCCTGGACATGAGATTTTATTCGTTTAGTTTGGCAGGGAATCAAAAAGGCATTAAGAATAACTATAAATAGCCCATCTGATTGTCTTATCTGATGTTTGTCATAGAGACATAAGTTTTAAATTGAGACTTTCATAATCAGTTAAACTCCTTGTAGTTGCTTTAACATTGTTTTTTTCAACTTAATTCTTAATGACTTCTCCTATTTTTTGAAAAATTGCATACCTAATTTTTAACAATGTTTAAGAAGTCTACTGCAGAAAATGCCAGGTGGTTACCAACTAAGATCAGAAATGGCAACAAATGCAATCGATTATTTTTACTGATACAACGATGGAGTCTGTGGGAAGTAAAAGCCAGGGTCAATAAAACACAGGATTAACAGGCAACATCAATGCAGGCCATTTTTATTTTTTTATAAAGAGCAGATGTTTTGTCAATGACCAAGTAAAACTAGAACAGGAGGTTCTGGTGAAGAGAGAAAATAAATAGTAACATCAAAGGCACAGTAGTTAAAGCTACAACATCATTAATATAATTATTTGAAAGTGTTCAGCTAATGCTATGTGCATGACTTCAGTGCTCTGCCAGCCCTGTGAGGCCCATCCTTCTCTTGATGTGTGTTGGTTTCAGTGACCACTACCAAACTGTATAGAGACTCTAGAAAATGTTAGTTTTGGCACACATTTAATATTTTCGGATTGCCTTGGAATGTGGGACCAGGGTGGTTAAACAGTGTCTGTGTTCTGCTACTCACTGCTAGTAAGACAATCGAGTGAAGCCCTTAACATGGACTGTCCTGGACAATAAGTGATGCATGTGACCAAGCACAGATGGTGTTTCCATTTAAAAAAATAATTACAAGTCCATCCCCTGTTAAAGTGCATGTTATGTTTTCTATTTTGTTTAGGGTTAGTTTAGCATATCATCCAACATTTGCACTGAAGAATGGCTGCATATAAGCAGAAATGGCAGATATTGCCCTTATGTGTGCCCTGATGAGCTGCGGCTGGCCTTAGGTGAGGTATGGTAATGTACTAAATTATCTGCTTTCAGCATCACTTTACCATCAAAATTTATATATATATATATATAAAAATATATATATATATATATATATATATATATATATATATATATATATATATATATATATATATATATATATATATATATATATATATATATATATATATATATATATATATATATATATATATATATATATATATATATATATGATATATATAATAAATGTAATCATTTAGTGGATTGATAATTGCTTAGAACAACAGTACTGCAGTGTAATGGTGCACTATAAATATAAAGGTTATTAAAAGAATGAGTTTTTAATATATTTCCTTTTGGTTGAACCATAACATGGTGTAAATTATGGCTCCCTCCTGACTCTATGTCTGGAGAGACCCTCTACTAAGTCCTCTTCTGCATTCTTGAAGGGCATCAGTCCCAGGACCCCTACCAGCAAACAGTTGCATGCCTGATATCCCTGACTGACTGTTTCCCAGACTGTTTCTTAAATCTTTAGGAATATTGTTTAGAACGAGCGTAACACAATATGAGGGTTCTTCATACAGTTGTTGGTAAATCATGCAGTGATCATTTGCAGCAAGTTTAAAGTAACTTTGTGAAGTAAAGTTGTATTTCCAACGCCAGCAGCACTGAATCGGAGCCCTGTTGACCAGCTGCACACATCTGTGCAGGAATACATGGCTATGCTGAGTCAGAGAAACCTTGTCGAACAGTGGTTGCACTGTGGTCTTGGGTTTTTTCCCGGTAGAGAGCAACACACTAACATCCTGACAACCACCTCAAAGCAAACCACCACCATAGGAGTGCAGTGAAGCCAGCCTCAGCATTAGCTGTCCACTAATATTAACCAATACAATTTGGCATTGCATCACTTAACGTTATCTGTGTGTTTTAAAATAGTTTGTTTTGATGCTCAGCTTGGTTTAATACTGATAGTATAGGTATACAAGGCAACACATGTCAGTCAGGAGGCACAAGAAACTGAAAGACCCAGACTGACTTACTGTCTGTTCTTTTGAAACCATCCTGATGTGTGTACGCTCTTGTGTGGAAGGTCACCATAGGATATTAATGTAATTGTGTGTGTTCTGTAAATATTTGTGGGTAAATATATAAATTGCCTGTGGCTTTTAAGTATAATGACCTTTCCACCCTTCAACAGTTTAGTACAGACATACATTTTCCACTCAGCACAGCTGTCAGCCACAGGAACCCACATACATATAAAAGCAGGGCATCTTTAAACAAAAACTACAGCCTGTGCTAGCAGCTCTAGTAGACTGTGCATAGGCTCACTGTTGCTTTGAGCTAAATGCTAATGTCAACACATGACTTTAAAGAGGTATGGCTGATGGGAATGTAATTGGTTTTGCAGGTATTTGGTCGCACAGCAAAATATTGGACTAATTGAAATATTGGCCTGCTCATGGTGTTGGATTAAAAAATACTATTATTACAATTCATCCTGAGGAAAAAATGAAGGAACGAAATCTCATGGCAATCCTTCCAATAGTTGTCAAGAAGACTCATTCAAAGCCACAAACATGAACCTCATGGTGTTAGAGGAAAGTCAGGAAATCATCAGGATTCATCCTCTGGAACGAAGGTCTGTACAAAATGTCTTAATCAAATGCAGCCACTAGTTATTTCAGTCTGGGACAAAGTTGGTCAACCAAATTTGCAATGATTAGAGCCATTAGACTTACTATCAGATGTGGTTCTGACCAATTTGTTTTTGGGTGGGAAGACAGTCAACCTCTACAAACCTCTACAATTATTACATCAAGTATTATTCAACACATCCCTTTGGTTGCCAGTTAAAACACTAAGACGATCTGCATGGCATCCTGCATAAACATAATTTTTACCATTTGGCATAAACATAGTTTTTGGCCCTTAGGCTAGTGATTGTTTAAAACCCCTGAATGCTAGATTAAATTCATGACTATGCTGAAGGATCTGAGGGGAAATCGAAAGACACATTTGTTACAAGATGGTGAAAAGTTAAGACTGACAGTTTGTCAGTGGCAGCAGTGGTGGTGTGAGTGTTTGTAGAGAAGCCAAGTATGTGACAGGTCTGGGTGGGCTGTGGGGTGAGACGTTAACCTTTCCTTGACCTCATAAGAGGAGGATTTGGACTTTAAGTGAGGAATCTATGTGAAAGGTGAGATATCTTTCCCTTTTTACTTGCTTTTTTCTTTAAATATACAAGGGGCTGCTCTCACCCACCAACTGTGTGTGGGTTTGTGTTTGTGTGTGTGCTGGGACCATTGAGATATAATGGACTTAAAGAGGCATGAGTGGAGGATGATGGTCAGTCAGTTTCCATCATTTCCTCTTTAAACTCGCTCCTCTGCATCTTGAAGTGATGTAATTTCTGTCATGAAAATCCATTCACAAATAATATTTTAGTCTCTAGAAACATTGGACTAAAGGTGCATGCAAAAACTTGACTGACTACAGTCATTAAAAATGATTTATGTCTGCAAGTGTTTAACTTGCATGTCTGCTGTATATGTTTCCACGGTTGGACTGTTCAGGGGTGTTTTTATGCTTTACAGTGTGTTTAATGTTATGTGAGAATGACTTCTGTCATCTTCTACATACTGCTACATATGCTATACTTGACTACAGTTTATTTAAATAAATTAAAGCACACTCTGTTACAAGGGAAAACACATTTATTTATGCATTGCAGCATTGCATGGCATTAGGAAGTGTTAGCCGACATCACCATACCCAAAACCTTGACCCAAATAAGATACTGCATAAGAATATACAGTCAGGAAATTGTGAGTAGTCTATGATATAGTCCGTAACAACTTTATCTATGACAATGATCACAATTTAGTGCAAATATAATGTAAAATGCCTTCCTTTAATCCAGCTTGTGTGATGCACCATCCAGTCTTCATCAGTCAATGTCCAATCTGGTGAACCTCTTCTCTTTGCTATCTCTCCCGTAAGTGTTAATGCACTTTAAGTGACCAATTATTTAGTTAGTGTGTGTACACCTAGGGTGTCTCTTCCAGCTGGTGGGGGAGGATCTGGAGAGCAACAACATCTATAAGCAGAAGGAGGGGCACCTCCAACCAGAGTGTATATAAGATCCCCACAATCGGGGTATGTTCCCCACTCCAGATCATCTGCTTAAAACTCCTCATTCTCCTGTTGGTGGGTCTAAAACATTTTGGGCTTTTTTCTCCAGGTCCAATATGTTGGGGCAACTACTTCTTCAGGGTGCGGTGATCCTTTGGCTCATGCAGACAGCACACACGGGAGGTGAGTGAAGTGCAGAGGCACCTGCTGGGAGTCAGCATATCCAAAATAATGTGATAACCAACTGTCTCATCTTGATGATTTACATTATATTTATGTTAATATTTGTGGGAGGTATTTTTAAAATCTAAATATGGCTAAATACTGGCTAAATACATTTTATGACAGATGCCATGAATCAGCATTATCAATTCAACATACAGTAACTGCCTTGTGTTAAGGGACTTAATTTGTTATATAAAGGGGCGAGAAATTAGGGAGGGTGGAGGGGGGTTGCATTCTTTAAAGACTCCCAAACCTGCTGAGAGTCCTGAAGAGATGAAACAAATGTCTTTCAGATGCTTGGGTTTGCCTGTCAAATTTCAAACGATCATGTTAAACTGAAATCTTAGCAACGCTTGCTGTGTGTCCCTTACATGTGCTCTGCCCTCTGCCAACCTTTCATGTGACGATGCGAAGCAGCTATATATTCTTTTCTTTTTAACAGTGGAAAATCAAAGGCTGCTTGGCTTCAGTGGCAGCAGCAGTCTAAATTTAACATCCCTCTGTGAGAAGGGAAGAGAATAGTTTTACTGCTTGTACACAGTCACTCCATTGACTTCTGTAGAGTCGAAGCTCATCACTTCCCAAAAGAAAAAGTTCATCAGACTGATGACTCACCAGGAGACTGGATTAAATGAGTGTGTACTTCTAATTTAGGGACTGTATGACAATGATCAGGGTGGGAAGGTGGGCTGAACCTTATGTTTATGTTATGTTACACAACACAATATTACTGCCACTCAATTTTTGGATAAAGAGCTTCTAAATAGTTATTACTAAATTAATGAACCTGAGCACCATAATATTTTCAACCCACACCCAGATTCCAAATAAAAAATTAAATAAATAAAATATAATTGATAAATTATAAATCTGCAATGAAAAAAGTTAACATCCTGTTTTCGTAGAGAGTCACAGTCAGTTGTTCAGTCCTGTACAAGCTCACAGAAACAGTTTTTAAAAATGAGATGGACATTTTGTCAATGAGATACTGATTTAGGAAGCCTCCTGGTTGATTTTATTCTTTGAAATAAAACTGTAAAAAAAATAAATAATAATAATAATAATGCACTTATTTAGTGGTCTAGAGTTGGTTCAGTGGTCAAGACAGGTTACAATTGTAATTTTCAACTCCCTTGTTAGCCTTTTAATATCATCTCTAACATGAGTCTACCTAATATAAAGCAGCTGTATGGAGTTGTGTCTGCCTGAGAGAGCAAGAGGACAGTCATCTGAATCATAAAACTGTTTTCATACTTCTTCTGTGTGTTGAATTGTGAATTTATTTTGTAATGACTGCAGATTTATCATCAGTCAGTAATCCAAATTGTAAGAATACATTTCCAAACTTGTGGGGGGGGGAGGTTATGTCTTATTTGTCCAGAGACTGTCTGAAAATGATTAGAGCGAGGAGGTGTTGGTAAACATTATAATTAATTTTATTAAAAAGCAAGATCCTCCCCAGAATTATTAACAGCTTTATTATTATTATTATTTTGGGTTGGATGAATAGAAGATTAATTGTGTAAATTGAAATCTCCCATGGACCAAAGAAAACACGAAGGTTGATCAGCTCATATCTTTAATGTTACTATTTTAACTGATATGCCAGGTGGATATGTTGTAAAGCTAAATGTTTCCCCCCGTTAATACTGACTGTAGTTTTACAATAAATGTGCTGTGTTTAAAGGTTACGGTGCTGCATCTGGAGTATCCAATGGACAAGGGCCACAACCTAATGGTAAAGCCATAACATTCTGTTCACTTCTACACACCTGAAACGTGGAAATTATTGCATTTGTGGGATTTTCACACAAGCCAAAAGTTTTGTTTGCAACTGTTATGTTTTTTTCTAGGAAAGAAACCTCAGAACAGTGGAGGTATAGGAAGAATGCTGATGCCATCAAAAGGTAAATTAACAGCAAATTTCTCCAGTCATGAATATCTTTGTTTCTGGGATTATTTTGTTATTAATTATTTCTTTCTAAGGTGTGGGTCAAGCAATGGGTGCAGGAAATGGATATGGTGGATACCCCACAAAAGGCATAGGTTAGTGATTACAGAATGTTAGCAAAACATTTTTGGCCAGCAGTTGGTGTTTCAAATGGAGCTAAATCTAATGTTAAATGTGTTTCAAGTCCAAAAGCTTATTCTAACTACACACAACCTTTTCCACCATTTCTCTAATCTATTTAAGGCTATGGTGCAGCTGCTGTTGCGACCAATAAAGGAGGGACGAAAGGTAAATTTTCCATTTGTTCACTCTGCTTAAGCAAAATACTGTCACTTATCACTCTGTAAAAGCTTTTGTTAGTGGATATATATGACTATGCTGGATCTTTTGGTTATGTTTTCCATCTTGTTTTTAAGGCTATGGAGCCACAGCTGGTGTAATCAATGGACAAGGTGGCAAACCAAAGGGTAGGTGTTCACCAGCTTTCAAAAAATGCAAGATTTTCAACTTCTGTTTTACCAATAAACTAATGCTCAACCAATAGGCTTAAAAAGTGGATGTTAAAAGTTTGTTGTTTCCTCTTTCATTCTTGGTGAACAGTTTTTACGACTGAGAAAATGCTTTGAAAAAGTTCTCAAACCACTCCAACATCAAAAAATATGATTAAAATATTCCCAAATATATCTGCATGAACTGCTTCTGGTGGAGTTTCAGAGCTTAGCTTAACAGTTATTTTAAGAATCACTGTTATCCACTAACATCTCCTATCTCTATATGCATTGTTTCTAATCCAGGAGGAAATCCAGCAGTTTTACCCAATGGAAATGGAGCTACATCAAATGGTAGATTGGACATGTATCTCTTCATCAGTTTGCATGTATTGTAATTTAACTTACTTATTATTCACTATAATATAGTCACGCTGTGATTTTTGCTGCAGGCTATGGCGTTCAAGCCGGCCCAACCAATGGACAACCAACGAAAGGTAATGGTACATTGCTTCTTGCTCACACACATACACTAAGCAACAAACAGATGAAGTTCAATTAAAATTGTCTTTATTTTGCAGGCTACGGGGCACAAGCTGGTGGATATGGTGGACAAGGAACTAAAGGCAATGGTATTTTAGATGTGATGATGGAGTTGATTTGTATGATTTATATGCTATTATCTATCGTTGCTTTTTACTGTTTTGAAAAGAAACTTTTGTATTATGCATTTGTAGGTTATGGTACTGCAGCTGCTGCACATAAAGGACCTGGAACAAAAGGCAATGGTAGGTTAGCTCCTACTGTACCATTTTTAAAATGTTTTTATTGATTGGATGTTAATAACACAATCTGGTTGTGTGTGTTGAAAGCACAACCACTTAAACATACAGTATACATACCTTAAGAGTGAAAGACTTTCAAAGAAGGAATTTGAAAGTAAAATCACTGTCAAAATCCAACAAAGTTAAATTGACTTATTGTTGGTGCACAGACCTTCAACTGATCTGGTAGTGGCAGCAACATGTTGCAGTGAGTCAAGTGCTGGATCCTGTGTGGACATGGGACCAAAACCAATCATAATGTCTGCAACAACTGAACTTTAAAACACACAGTTAAATAAATATAGGCCAACCATAGACTAAAAAGTAAATGTTAAAAGTTGGTTGTTTTCCTCATTAACAAATGACAAAAGTTTCAGCACTGAGAAAAGCCATTAAAAAGATACTGAAAGCATTCTAGCATCCCAAAATATGACTAAAATATTCCCAAATGTATTGCCATTGAGCTCTGTAAATTATCCTGAAGAACCCAGGTACAAGGGGTTGCACAGGTGATGAACTGCTGTTTTTCTGCTGAATGTACTCAGTGTTTAAACTCTGTATCAGAATAACTGTTTTCCACTTACTTCTCCAATCTCTGTATGCATTTTTCTAATCCAGGAGGAAATCCAGCAGTTTTACCTAATGGAAACGGAGGTACATCGAATGGTAGATGTCAATGCATCTCTCCACCAGTTTGCATCTATTGCAATTTAACTTTCTGATTATTCGCTGTACTATAGTCACACAGCGGTCTTTGTTGCAGGATATGGTGTTCAAGCCGGCCCAACCAATGGACAACAAATGAAAGGCAACGGTATGAAACACGTCTTCTCACTGAGGACACTTTCTTTCACACACACACATACACTGAGCAACAACAACATTCAATTTAAATTGTCTGTATTTTGCAGGCTACGGTGCACAAGCTGGTGGATATGGTGGACAAGGAACTAAAGGCAATGGTATTTTAGATGTGATGATGGAGTTGATTTGTATGATTTATATGCTATTATCTATCGTTGCTTTTTACTGTTTTGAAAAGAAACTTTTGTATTATGCATTTGTAGGTTATGGTACTGCAGCTGCTGCACATAAAGGACCTGGAACAAAAGGCAATGGTAGGTTAGCTCCTACTGTACTATTTTTTTTAATGTCTGTGTTTATTAACTGGATGTAAATAACACAATCTGGTTGTACAGTATACACATACCTTAAGAGAGGTGTGGGGAAAAACGTAATGAACACTGTAAAGATTTTCAAAGATTCATAATACAGTAAGAAGAAGGAATTTGGAAGTAAAATCACTGCCAGAAGTCAACAAATTTAAATTGACTTAATGTTGGTGCACAGACAGTGATGTGCTTGTAACTATGGATTAAACTGAGACAGTTGATAGTATCTAAAGCCACACTTAAGTCTAAAAAAACTTTTAATTTAAAAGTTTCACCAAATGGCAATGGCATGGCAGCTCTAACCAAATATTATTAAAATGTGGATGTTTTTTTTTATTTGATGTCAATAATATGATCTGGTTATGTATGATAAAAAGCACAAACACAAATATACAGTATAACTATGTTAAACTGACCCAATGTTGGTGCACATACAGTGATGTGTTTGTGACACTGCATTAAAATGAGACAGTTGATCGTATCCAAAGCCACACTTAAGTCTAAAAGGATTTGAATTTAAAAGTTTCAACACATTCTCATGTAAGACGGTATTAGTTGTTTTAAAAGCTCTGCACCATCCACAAATTTAAAACCTAATTTAAATGATTTGATGGTTGGTTTGTCATGCAACAGCATAAAAAAGACAAGAGACTTGAACTGATCTGGTAGTGGCAGCAACATGTTGCAGTGAGTCAAGTGCTGGATCCTGTGTGGACATGGGACCAAAACCAATCATAATGTCTGCAACAACTGAACTTTAAAACACATAGTTAAATAAATATAGGCCAGCCATAGACTAAAAAGTAAATGTTAAAAGTTGGTTGTTTTCCTCATTAACAAATGACAAAAGTTTCAGCACTGAGAAAAGCCATTAAAAAGATACTGAAAGCACTCTAGCATCCCAAAATATGATTAAAATATTCCCAAATGTATTGCCATTGAGCTCTGTAAATTATCCTGAAGAACCCAGGTACAAGGGGTTGCACAGGTGATGAACTGCTGTTTTTCTGCTGAATGTACTCAGTGTTTAAACTCTGTATCAGAATAACTGTTTTCCACTTACTTCTCCAATCTCTGTATGCATTTTTCTAATCCAGGAGGAAATCCAGCAGTTTTACCTAATGGAAACGGAGGTACATCGAATGGTAGATGTCAATGCATGTCTCCACCAGTTTGCATCTATTGCAATTTAACTTTCTGATTATTCGCTGTACTATAGTCACACAGCGGTCTTTGTTGCAGGATATGGTGTTCAAGCCGGCCCAACCAATGGACAACAAATGAAAGGCAACGGTATGAAACACGTCTTCTCACTGAGGACACTCTCTTTCTCTCACACACACATACACTGAGCAACAACAACATTCAATTTAAATTGTCTGTATTTTGCAGGCTACGGTGCACAAGCTGGTGGATATGGTGGACAAGGAACTAAAGGCAATGGTATTTTAGATGTGATGATGGA
This sequence comes from Lepomis macrochirus, assembly GCA_024633595.2. Taxonomy (NCBI): domain Eukaryota; kingdom Metazoa; phylum Chordata; class Actinopteri; order Centrarchiformes; family Centrarchidae; genus Lepomis; species Lepomis macrochirus. Next base: position 16,710,990 of record JALXJV020000023.1, read on the forward strand.
GTTGATTTGTATGATTTATATGCTATTATCTATCGTTGCTTTTTACTGTTTTGAAAAGAAACTTTTGTATTATGCATTTGTAGGTTATGGTACTGCAGCTGCTGCACATAAAGGACCTGGAACAAAAGGCAATGGTAGGTTAGCTCCTACCGTACTATTTTTTTTAATGTCTGTGTTTATTAACTGGATGTAAATAACACAATCTGGTTGTACAGTATACACATACCTTAAGAGAGGTGTGGGGAAAAACGTAATGAACACTGTAAAGATTTTCAAAGATTCATAATACAGTAAGAAGAAGGAATTTGGAAGTAAAATCACTGCCAGAAGTCAACAAATTTAAATTGACTTAATGTTGGTGCACAGACAGTGATGTGCTTGTAACTATGGATTAAACTGAGACAGTTGATAGTATCTAAAGCCACACTTAAGTCTAAAAAAACTTTTAATTTAAAAGTTTCACCAAATGGCAATGGCATGGCAGCTCTAACCAAATATTATTAAAATGTGGATGTTTTTTTTTATTTGATGTCAATAATATGATCTGGTTATGTATGATAAAAAGCACAAACACAAATATACAGTATAACTATGTTAAACTGACCCAATGTTGGTGCACATACAGTGATGTGTTTGTGACACTGCATTAAAATGAGACAGTTGATCGTATCCAAAGCCACACTTAAGTCTAAAAGGATTTGAATTTAAAAGTTTCAACACATTCTCATGTAAGACGGTATTAGTTGTTTTAAAAGCTCTGCACCATCCACAAATTTAAAACCTAATTTAAATGATTTGATGGTTGGTTTGTCATGCAACAGCATAAAAAAGACAAGAGACTTGAACTGATCTGGTAGTGGCAGCAACATGTTGCAGTGAGTCAAGTGCTGGATCCTGTGTGGACATGGGACCAAAACCAATCATAATGTCTGCAACAACTGAACTTTAAAACACATAGTTAAATAAATATAGGCCAACCATAGACTAAAAAGTAAATGTTAAAAGTTGGTTGTTTTCCTCATTAACAAATGACAAAAGTTTCAGCACTGAGAAAAGCCATTAAAAAGATACTGAAAGCATTCTAGCATCCCAAAATATGATTAAAATATTCCCAAATGTATTGCCATTGAGCTCTGTAAATTATCCTGAAGAACCCAGGTACAAGGGGTTGCACAGGTGATGAACTGCTGTTTTTCTGCTGAATGTACGCAGTGTTTAAACTCTGTATCAGAATAACTGTTTTCCACTTACTTCTCCAATCTCTGTATGCATTTTTCTAATCCAGGAGGAAATCCAGCAGTTTTACCTAATGGAAACGGAGGTACATCGAATGGTAGATGTCAATGCATCTCTCCACCAGTTTGCATCTATTGCAATTTAACTTTCTGATTATTCGCTGTACTATAGTCACACAGCGGTCTTTGTTGCAGGATATGGTGTTCAAGCCGGCCCAACCAATGGACAACAAATGAAAGGCAACGGTATGAAACACGTCTTCTCACTGAGGACACTCTCTTTCTCTCACACACACATACACTGAGCAACAACAACATTCAATTTAATTGTCTTTATTTTGCAGGCTACGATTGCACAAGCTGGTGGATATGGTGGACAAGGAACTAAAGGCAATGGTATTTTAGATGTGATGATGGAGTTGATTTGTATGATTTATATGCTATTATCTATCGTTGCTTTTACTGTTTTGAAAAGAAACTTTTGTATTATGCATTTGTAGGTTATGGTACTGCAGCTGCTGCACATAAAGGACCTGGAACAAAAGGCAATGGTAGGTTAGCTCCTACCGTACTATTTTTTTTTAATGTCTGTGTTTATTAACTGGATGTAAATAACACAATCTGGTTGTACAGTATACACATACCTTAAGAGAGGTGTGGGGAAAAACGTAATGAACACTGTAAAGATTTTCAAAGATTCATAATACAGTAAGAAGAAGGAATTTGGAAGTAAAATCACTGCCAGAAGTCAACAAATTTAAATTGACTTAATGTTGGTGCACAGACAGTGATGTGCTTGTAACTATGGATTAAACTGAGACAGTTGATAGTATCTAAAGCCACACTTAAGTCTAAAAAAACTTTTAATTTAAAAGTTTCACCAAATGGCAATGGCATGGCAGCTCTAACCAAATATTATTAAAATGTGGATGTTTTTTTATTTGATGTCAATAATATGATCTGGTTATGTATGATAAAAAGCACAAACACAAATATACAGTATAACTATGTTAAACTGACCCAATGTTGGTGCACATACAGTGATGTGTTTGTGACACTGCATTAAAATGAGACAGTTGATCGTATCCAAAGCCACACTTAAGTCTAAAAGGATTTGAATTTAAAAGTTTCAACACATTCTCATGTAAGACGGTATTAGTTGTTTTAAAAGCTCTGCACCATCCACAAATTTAAAACCTAATTTAAATGATTTGATGGTTGGTTTGTCATGCAACAGCATAAAAAAGACAAGAGACTTGAACTGATCTGGTAGTGGCAGCAACATGTTGCAGTGAGTCAAGTGCTGGATCCTGTGTGGACATGGGACCAAAACCAATCATAATGTCTGCAACAACTGAACTTTAAAACACATAGTTAAATAAATATAGGCCAACCATAGACTAAAAAGTAAATGTTAAAAGTTAGTTGTTTTCCTCATTAACAAATGACAAAAGTTTCAGCACTGAGAAAAGCCATTAAAAAGATACTGAAAGCACTCTAGCATCCCAAAATATGATTAAAATATTCCCAAATGTATTGCCATTGAGCTCTGTAAATTATCATGAAAAACCCAGGTACAAGGGGTTGCACAGGTGATAAACTGCTGTTTTTCTGCTGAATGTACTCAGTGTTTAAACTCTGTATCAGAATTACTGTTTTCCACTAACGTCTCTAATCTCTGTATGCATTTTTCTAATCCAGGAGGAAATCCAGCAGTTTTACCTAATGGAAACGGAGGTACATCGAATGGTAGATGTCAATGCATGTCTCCACCAGTTTGCATCTATTGCAATTTAACTTTCTGATTATTCGCTGTACTATAGTCACACAGCGGTCTTTGTTGCAGGATATGGTGTTCAAGCCGGCCCAACCAATGGACAACAAATGAAAGGCAACGGTATGAAACACGTCTTCTCACTGAGGACACTCTCTTTCTCTCACACACACATACACTGAGCAACAACAACATTCAATTTAATTGTCTTTATTTTGCAGGCTACGGTGCACAAGCTGGTGGATATGGTGGACAAGGAACTAAAGGCAATGGTATTTTAGATGTGATGATGGAGTTGATTTGTATGATTTATATGCTATTATCTATCGTTGCTTTTTACTGTTTTGAAAAGAAACTTTTGTATTATGCATTTGTAGGTTATGGTACTGCAGCTGCTGCACATAAAGAACTTGGAACAAAAGGCAATGGTAGGTTAGCTCCTACCGTACTATTTTTTTTAATGTCTGTGTTTATTAACTGGATGTTAATAACACAGTCTGGTTGTGTGTGTTGAAAGCACAACCACTCAAACATACAGTATACATACCTTAAGAGTGGTGTGGTTGAAACAGTGATGAACATAGGAAAGACTTTCAAAGAAGGAATTTGAAAGTAAAATCCAAGAAAGTTAAACTGATTTATTGTTGGTGCACAGACCTTCAACTGATCTTGCAATTTAATTTTCTGTACTATAGTCACACAGCGGTCTTTGTTTCAGGATATGGTGTTCAAGCTGGCCCAACCAATGGACAACAAATGAAAGGAAACGGTATGAAACACGTCTTCTCACTGAGGACACACTCTTTCTCTCACTCACACATGCACTGAGCAACAACAACATTCAATTTAAATTTTCTTTATTTTGCAGGCTACAGTGCACAAGCTGGCGGATATGGCGGGCAAGGAACAAAAGGCAATGGTATTTTAGATGCGGTGATGGGGTTAATTTGATATACATATGTGTTACATTTTAAAAACAGAAAGATTAAATTTAGTATGATAGAAATTCTATTAACTTACAATGCATTTACCATTTTAAAAGAAAAAAAAGATGAGTAAAGATAGAAAATGTTTTTGTGTTGTATGTGTTTGTAGGTTATGGCGCTGCAGCTGCTGCCCATAAAGGACCTGGAACAAAAGGCAACGGTAGGGTAGCTCCTACCACACTGTTTTTAAAATGTCTGTGTCTTTTGATTGAATGGTAATAACACAATCTGGTTGTGTGTGATGAAAGCACAACCACTCAAACATACAGTATATACACACCTGGTGTGGGAAGAACTGTGATGAGCAAAGATTCATAATAGCGTAAAAAGAAGCAATTTGAACGTTAAATTGCTGCCAGAATCCAACAAAATATTGACTTTAATGTTGGTGCACGGACAGTGATGTGCTTGTGACACTGGGTTATAAAGCCACACTTAAGTCTAAAAGGATTTGAATTTAAAAATTTCAACACATTCTCATGTGAGAAGGTATTGATTGGTTTAAAAGCTCTGCACCATTCATAAATGTAAACCCTAATTTAAATGATTTAATGGTGGTTTGTCAAGCTACAGCATAAAACAGACAAGGACATTGAACTGATCTTGTAGTGGCAGCAACATGTTGCAGTGAGTTGATTCATTAAATTCCTCTTTATGCTAGGCTATAGTGCTGGATCAAACCGAAACTATACTTTAAAACACATATTTAAATAAACATAGGCTACCCGTAGGTTGGAGAAGTGGATGTTAAAAGTAGGTTTTCCTCATTAACGAATGTGACAAAGTGTTTTAGCACTGAAAAAAGGCAAAAAAATGAACTGAATTGAAACTACTCCAGCATTCCAAAATATGATTAAAAAATAAATATATAATAAATACGTAAATGGAAAAATCTATCACCACAGAGCCCTGGAAGTTATTCTGAAGAACCCAGGTGCAATGGTGTTGCACAGGTGATGAACTGCTGTAGCTGTTTTTTCTGATGAGTGGACTGCAGCACATTTTACTCAGCATTTAAACTCTGTATCAGAATCACTGTTTTACACTAACTTTTCTCCAATTTCTATATGCATTGTTTCTAATCCAGGAGGAAATCCAGCAGTTTTAACTAATGGAAATGGTGGTACGTCAAATGGTAGATTGTATATGCATGTCTCCACCAGTTTGCATCTATTGCAATTTAACTTACTGATCACACTGTGATGTTTGCTGCAGGATTTGGTGTTCAAGCTGGCCCAACCAACGGACAACAAATGAAAGGCAACGGTATGAAACACGTCTTCTCACTGAGGACTCTCATACATTGAGCAACAAAAATATTATATAATTTTATGTAATTTATCATTTTAAAATATTGTATAATTTAATAATTTCCAGGTTATGGAGTTCCTGCTGCTGGAGCTCCAAATGGAAACGGAGGCCATTTGAATGGTAAGTCTAGTAGGAGTTTGAATCATTTTGTGAGAGCACATTAAATTAGTGCTGGAAATGTTTAGGTCATTTTACAGTAGTGCTACATTTCCAAAAACTGCGGCAGACCAAAAGACAAACTGATAAACCCCCAATTAGGGCTGCAACTAACAATTCATTCATTTAGTGTTTTTTGACCAATAAATGATTCACTTAGTTTGACAAAATATTTATTAAAATTTTGTCCATCACTTGTACCGCACCCCAAAGTAATGTCTCAAAATGTCAAAACATCTTGAAGATGCCATTTTTATATATTTTTACCTGCTGTCAAAACCAGTGATGGTCAGTTTAGTGACCATCTAATAAAGCCATGTATTTTTAATGAGTTTAAAAGAACGGATGAGTAGAGATGGAAAATGTGTTTGTGTTGTGTGTGTTTGTAGGTTACGGTGCTGCAGCTGCTGCACATAAAGGACCTGGAACAAAAGGCAATGGTAGGTTAGCTTCTACAGCACTGTTATTAAAATGTCTGTATTTATTGACTGGATGTTAGGGTGGTGATGGTGCAATGGATAAGACGTCTACCTTTGGTGTGAGAGACCCGGGTTCAATCCCCCACCATTGTGTCCCTGAGCAAGACACTTAAACCCTCTCTGCTCCAGAGGCGTGGACCTCTGACATGTATAGCAATTGTAAGTAGCTTTGGATAAAAGCGCCAGCTAAATGAATAAATGTAATAATACAATCTGGTTGTGTGCGATGAAAGCACAACCACTCAAACATACAGTATAACCAAGTTAATTTATTCTTGTGACACTGGATTAATATCTTAAAGACAGGTGATAGTATCTAAAGCAGCATGCTAAATGGCTCCCACCTGAAATCAAATGAAGTGGTCTTGATTAAAGTGCGATAGGCTATAGTGCTGGATCTGGTGTACCTAATGGACAGAGGGGGCAAAAACAATGGCAATGTCTGCAAAAACTGTACTTTAAAACACATATTTAAAATGAAATGTGTAAATATACTACAATCATCGTTCTTTAGGTCAAGGAGCTGCAGCTGGGCCATCCGGCAGCAAAGGACCAAGACCGAATGGTAAGAGATGTAAAGTGGTTACGTTGGAATGGGCAACATGATACTTTGTGAGTTTATGCAACACAAAATATGTTTGTCTACATATTTCCGTAAAGTAAGAATGTCTTTGTAACAGGACAAGAGGGAGCTGGAAGTAAACCTATGAAAGGATTTGGCCGACCACCTTACGGGGCAGGTAACTCATCTTCTGCGACCAGGTAATCCTAATATTCACTTTGACATAACATTGATAAATATGTACTTCTGGGATTTAAGGTCCAGGTGTGGGGATGGGAACCTCCAGAGGTCTGGGAGTACCTCAGCTTGCCAGGAACCAAGGTGAGTGAAGGTCATGACACAGTACTGAAGCCGCTAACTAATACACCAGTAATAATGTGTTTATTTGTTCTTCCAGCATTTGGCCGCAATGGTTATAATGGTTATGGAGCTCAACCCATGGGAGGTGAGTAATACAAAGGTCAGTACATATTGACATCACTAAAAAATAAATGCTATTTGTTAATATTCAATATAAATGTGTTTGCTAAAGGTTACAATGGCGGTTATGGCAGTGCTGGTTTGGGTCTAGGACCTCGGGACGGAAACGGAGAAATGAAGGGACCAAAGCAAGGTAGGAATATCTCTACTGTCAAGGGAATATGTTTTGACAAATGCTTTTAGATTAATAATAATAATAATAATAATAATAATAATAATAATAATAATAATAAATATAAATAATTTCCCAAACCGTTTTGACAATTGTTAAAATTTCAGGCTATGGTGCTGCAGCTGGTGTACGTGACGGACAAGGTGCAAAACCAAATGGTAAAACTATAAATAAAATATCCAACACTATAGATCACATGCACTAAAATAAGTTGACAAGCCACTGTTAAAATAATCTTAAATCTTTGAGTTATCAAATGTAAAGGTAATGCTGGAGCCAGAGGACCTAATGGGAATGGACACTTGCCAAATGTTGGGTCACCATGCATGACATGTATTATTCTTATTATTCAATGACATTATGAGATTAATTATTCTTGCTGTTTGTGAAACCATTAAGGTTACGGTGGAGCTACCAAGCCAGAAAAAACAGGTAAATGTGTGATCAAAATTATGACATATATGTAATTATTTTTTGATGTATTAGCACTTAGTACTAAGTATTTAGCACATTTACCAGTGAGCTATGAACACTGTTGTTATTTGTTTATCACTGTTTTTAAAAAAAGATTTAAAGCAATATCCATCTCTTCGATCATCTGTGGATGGTTTTGTGTGTTGCATAGGCAAAATTGTCAATATACCTCAAACAACAACTCCAATAAAATCAGCAAAACTGATTTAGTTTTACGCTGATTTATTCCTTTTAGGGTATGGCAATTTTCCAAATGGGTATGGCTCCAAACCCAATGGTAAGACAATCTATTTAAGATTCAAAATACTGTTTTATTTTCATGACATCTCAAGCAAAATATAAAGTGATTTGCTTCCATGAATGTTTTATAGGATATGGAGCCACCAGAGGAGGTGCAATTAGACCCCAACCAGGTAATGCTTTAATACAAAAATGTGGTTTTAAACACAGTGATGAGTTTTAATATGATATTGATGTTTTGTAATATGTCCAAACTCAAGGTTATGGAAATGGAGCTGTTCCCAATGGATATGGAGCTAAACCTAATGGTAACTGATCATATTTCGTGTTAAGGTGTTATACATATTTCTCATGTAGATAAACATTTCAGTGGAATGGTATATTTATGTCATGTTTGACCACAGGTCATGGAGCAGCAGCCGGAGCTGGAGCTGGTGTTCCCAACATCTATGGAGCCAAACCCAATGGCGGTAATACTGTAATAATAGTTACAGAGTGTGTTTATATTTCAAAAAGAAAAAAGGTCCTTTTGCACCTCCTAATGAAAACTAATCATGCACTTTACAATAGGTGCGTTTGACTTCATGCAGCGCTGCGTAGCGCTTTACGTGATGGATGCTGGACTTAACCCTCTACAGCACAGCGTTGCCCTCAGGCAACGGAAAGTTTTCTTAAGCCCCATAGCTAGTACTTGTTTCTTTAAAGGATTTCAGCCAATTAGAATGGTCAGAAAACTACCAAAGAGCAGTCCAATAAGATGAAATATATGTTTGTGTGTATGAAGGTGTAGAGAAGCCTTTTGTCAGGTTCATGACGTTCTTTTTTATTTTCTATGTTCAGAAATTCGGTTTCTTCTTTATGTTGCCTCAGAGCAACGTTGTGCGATAAGGGCTACCTTTCAAGGAGGTTTTTACTGACCATGTGTTCGGATGTTATCATACATTATCACATGCAGTAGTTCACAATACACACTCTAAATATACTTGTATTTATTTATTAATTAAATTTGACTTATTTAACACATTTCCGCAGAAGATTGTTCTTTGTAACTAGAGCAGGATTTGTTTGTTAGGTAAATCCCATCTGACAGCAGGGACAGTGAGGAGGAGTGGACTGGAGAAAAAGTTTGAGCAGAAGTTAAAAAATAACTTCAGAAGTTCTTTCAGTAGCTCTGGTTGTCATTCAAATTATATATACAGCAGACAATACACAAAATATGGGTCAAATATCAAGCTGTATTTATTCTTGTTGAATTTCGATTGGCATTGGAAACTATCTTACTAGTATCTGTCAATAAAAATGTATAAAAAGGGAGCATGAAGATGAAGATAACTCTCACCCTAACTAGGTTTGGGTATGAACCGTGGATTCAATAAGAAACATGGTTTGGATTCTGCCTATCAGTTCCTAACTTTCTGCATGTTTCAGTGATGCTCCCGAGTGAACTGAAGTGAGCATTTTATTGTTTAAAAAGTCACTTATCTGCCAGGACCTGCTAAGTGGACCTAATTTCTTGTCATTTGTTATGCAGTACATCAACAAAGTAACGTCTCATGCTCAGGTACAAAACAAGTGAGCTGATATTCACCATTTATACTGAAGGGAAACGAACAATATAGCTTTCTTAGAGCTGAGTCCCCAGACATGCCCTTCTAGTACACAGTAGACTCCTTTCACTTTAGCCATGAAGGGGAAGAGGAGCAAAGAGAAAGTGGATATAGGTCACAGAACACCAGGGCCGTGCAGAGACCTTTGGAAGGGCAGGTGCTCAAAGTATAAAAGGGGCACATGGAACAAGGATTTAAACAGTGTTGTTTTCAAAATAACGATACAGAAATATATATCATTATGTACTCCTTGCTGATATGTGTATACTGATGCTTCTATTGATACATCAACAAATGCTGTGACACAGTTTTGAGAAAGATCAACATTTTTCTACAAAATAATCACACAAGAGCAGCAACAGCAAAGTAAACTCTGCCACAATGTGCATGTTTTTTATGCTACTAGTATATATTTAGAATAAATGACTGCACCAAGGAGAGGGACATAGTTTCACTAATAATTTGTTTATTTTTCAAAAGGCAATAAATCCTTTTAATTATTTTGGTCTTATTGGATCACATAACACTTAGTTTGTTAGGACTTGGTTTCACATTTGAGGGAGGGCTGTCTGTATCATGTAAAGATCTATCCGCATGCAACAAACTAATGGAATGGATAGTTATTAGATGAGGAGCCTCTACGATCAGAAATATAAAGTTGCTGCTTAAGGCAGGACACTTTTTCATATAGTGGTCAAATTTCAAATTTGGGTCTATTTTGCTTCCATGTCTTTTTTTACTCTCATGGAAAGAAAACTTCCAAAATACACATCTAGATGGAGTTTACCCTATATATTAAACAGAACATTTCAGGGGGAAAGATAAGTCATTAACTGGGGAAGGTCTGTGGTGACATGATTTAGTTATTTTCTTTAGCCCATTCACCTGCAGTGACTTGTCAAATGTTTGCAAATTAGCACATTTTAATTAGTTAACGCCTAATTTGCACATTTTAATTAGTTAACGCCTAATTTGCATATCAATGTGGCGATCGTCATTACATTATTAGACACAAATTTTACTGTACTCACCTGTTGTGTCTCCATTAAGTAGGCAACAGTAACAGTAGCCTGTATGGCCAACCATGATCCTTAGCTTGACTTTATTATTTTAGCTCAGCTCATGAGTCATGCATGTTAGCAGTGAACTCGAGGCACTGGTAGTTTACTTTTGTTGGTTTTTAGTTCATCACCACTCACCTCCGCACAAGCCAAGAAATCACTGCTGGGAGGAGAGAGAGAGAGAGAGAGAGAGGGAGGGAGGGAGGGAGAGGGAGAGGGAGGGAGAGGGAGAGAGAGAGGGAGAATCGGAACTGACAAAGTCTCATCTCCCGAGCTGATATTTAGAATTTTTATTCGGTAAATATATTTGTTTGACAGGAAAGCTGTGCGCAAACAGGAATAGATATACTGTATATATAAATTCATTTATTTAAAAAGCATCCTGGAAAAAAGGGCACTTTCTCTTGAGGAAGAAAAAGGGCAGGTGCCCTTAAGTAGAATCAGAATCAGATTTGGAATTGATAAAAGTAAAATGATACTCAACCCTATCCCTAACCAGGATGTCTGCTTGGACAGTAGGCTACCTCACACAGAAACACCCATAGTAATAAATAACTGCTTTTTGAAGTTTCACAGGGAGTGAAATGTCATTACATAAATAACGACACACTACATGATATAAACATATGACTGTGTCAAATCCAATTGATCAAGTGTTGTTTCCTTTTTGCTAAATGATTTCTTGCCATATTTAAAAAGATTCATGATTTTATATTGCTGTCTGAGCATAGTCTTATGATCTGTGAATTCATAATTTTCTATGTGATTCTGTACCATTGCTGCACAACGTTGCCCAACGAAAAAATATTTTGGGGTGGGAAGGTCCAAAAAAAAAAAGAATTTTTTTTTATCATTATAATGTCCCAATATGAACCAAGAAATTATGTTGGATTTTTTTTCATGTACCATCAAATAGTGTGCACCATGTCACATGATATTAAAACCTCGCGGGAGCAAGGCGACTGCAGGCGCCGAGTCCGGCGGCCGCAGTTGCTTTTCTCAGGCTGCACAAAATTGTAACAACACTTTTGCCTAGTCTCGCGGTATTTTTCTTTGCAATTGCCGCGAGATCAGCAGATCTCACGCAGGTAGAATGTGTCCGAGTTTACGGCGTCGTTTTTATACCCCGCCCCTGCAGTCACCTGCAGCTCACGTTAGACTATGAAATCAGCGAAAGTCAGGCGCCGTCATCTCGAAAGCACCTATTCAGTATTGGCATGTCTATGCTGCCCTCTGCTGCACAAAACTGAAATATAATACACCTCTTCACTTTGTTTTCTATATTGTAATTTTGCCCTGGATAATTCATGTCACTTTGAAACAGTTAATTATTAACAAACATTTATGCCACAATGAATGCATACATAAAAAGAAAATACATATAACAACATTTATTTTTATTGTTTGATTTAGGCATTTTAAATCTTCCATAATTACCAGCCATGCTTACTTCCTTTTCCTTCATTTTCTATCAAGGTAATGGTGTTACAAATGGTGCTGCACTCGGTGGGTATGGAAATAAACCCAATGGTAAGTTCCTGCTATCCAATGTCAGATCAAGTTAAATTCAAGAGGAATTATTTATTAATAAGCTCTGAGTTAATCTATTGGTCAATTTATCTGTACCCTGAGACAGTGTTGTTGTAATTATTTTGACTTTTATAAATCATCTTTTTCAGGATACGGAGGGCCGAGCAAAGACTCAAAACCTCTAAATACCAAAGGAGTTGGAGCAGGGTCACCCAGTGAAGGTGCTATAATGTGTAACAGTTCTGCAAGATATATGTAACACATGTAATGTTCAGTATATCAAAACTGAACCACCCTCCGCTGTATCATCACACTAGTGAAAGGAAGGAAGGGAATATGAGCCAACAAAAAAGCAGAGACAAAAAGATGCATAGCAATTTTTGTTTTGTCTGTTTTTCTTTTTGCATTGATCTGTAAAACCATGTGTTTATCAATATGTTAACAGGCTATGTTGTTACTGCTGGAGTATCTAATGGACAGTTGGCAGCCAATACAGGTAAAGGCTCCTGTACATGCATATGTTTTTTGTTATCTTTATCTCTGATGTTCTATGTTCTTAGTGGTTTTTCATAAAAATCTTATTTGGGTTTTTAGATTACGGCATGATACCAAATGAGAAGGGTACGAAGGGTGCAGGTGCATCCTATGAAAAGGGCCTAAAAGATGGAGTTGTCTCTCCTGAGCCAACGAGTTCAGCACCAGAGGGTGTCGTACCTCAACAAGCAATAACTCGAGGTGCTACACTGGTTGCCCCTGAGCCCACGAGTGGCATCCTGGTTATGGTGACACAAGAGAAATATCAAAAGCTTCCTTCACCTTTGCCTCAAGGAAAAAACTATAAACAGACACCACTAATCCCTCAGGCAACACCAGAACCAGCACCAGCGATTCCTCAAACCAAAGACCCAATGCCTGCAGCTGAACCCACACCAGCGCCAGCACCCATTGGACCACAGGGCAAGGGTCCAAAGGCAGCCACATCTGGACCTGCACCAGAAGTTCCCCAGACTATCCCAGCACAAGAGCCGGCAGTAGTCCTCCCTCAAGGCAAGTGCTCTAAACCTGAATCTGCACAGTGCTTTTCTTGCGGGAACACCATTATCCCTGCAGTTTGTGGAATAATTTGTTCCACAATATGACTTATCAATGCTATGAAACACAAAACCTCAGTGAATCATCATCAGTGAAGCTTTGTTGTTTGACCTGGAATTACTTTTTTCTACAACAAAATCAAATAATTTTAATTATTTTTTGTACAACATTAGTATAGGTGATCAAAGAGTCACAGACAGGTAATCTGCTGCATCATACTGTATTTAGTTCAAATGTAAAAAATAATAACTGATTTAAGTTGATAGCCCTTATTGGATTTTATAGTTTTCACTTCACTTCACTAGTTTTCAATAGCTAGATGCATTTTACTTACTTCCTCACTTATGTTATTTGTTTTAGGTGGATAATGGGTTTGTATCTCAGGGAATGGACACCAAAAAAAATGGAATTGGCACCTTTCATATGCCCTTAGTGTGTATACTCCGTATCAGGCGTTGTTCAGTATGTTTTGCACTGTTATAACTAATAACATTGAAACAAAGTAGCATAAAGTCACTGTGCTCGTTTCATGTATGTAAAAATTAATTGTGCACTGTATATTTGCAAATATCATCTGACTCTGCATGGTAGTGGCAATGTTGCCAAATGTGTACTGATGGAATTACATGCTGGTATACATTTTTTATTTATTGATTGCAAACAAAATTATTATATTGTATGAAAACATTCGGACTGTGATTTGTTGCTGAAGGGGATGTGCTGAGATAAAACTTTCCATCATAAAGTTTTGGTAATTTCCACGGCATTAATATGCAAAGATAGTAGAGAAAAGCTGTTCTCTTATTTTTTTTAGTAAACTGATTTTTAATTGAAAAAAAAATGTTATGGCTACCATAGTTGCACAGTTGTAGACAGCAGAGTGTCAGTTTTCAGTCACTTATATGTCAATTTAATGTTTTACAATATGGTATTAGTCTATAGTTCATAGTTTACACATTCTGTAAATGCAAAGACATTTAATTTGGAGGCTTGCCATGTATTTCTACATGTATTTTTCTTTAGCAGTAGCAGTAATGATTTGCAAACATCTAGCAAAATAAATTGTATACATAAATGTTGATAAAATGTATAACTCCTAGGTTATGTGACTGGAAGTGCTGTGTCTGAGCAAAAAAGCCCAGAGGCAGATGTTCCTTTTGGTGTAGACGGCACCAGTGAAGGGGATGCTGCCTCTGAAAGCACCAAACCCCTGAAAACCAAAGCTGTTCTTGAAACAGTGGCAGCCAAAAGCACGGGGAGCATCACTCCTGAAGAAACAGTTGCTGTGGGTGTGCCTGAGGTTGCACCAGAAGAAGCAAACATCAAAAGTCAGCCTGAGGCAGGACCTGACAGGCTCATGGTCAAAGGTCTCCCAGTAGGAGAGACTTGGGCAATTGGTAAAATAAATCTTTATTTGGGTGTGTTTCCTAGAGTTGTATTGCATGTGTACATGTTGGCTGAAACCTGTGCTTGTCCTAACTCTAAGTCTGTTTCAACATTGTGGACATTATGATCTCTCTAATTGCCTTTTACTGCAAGATTTCTGTTGTTTAATGGCTAGGATTCAATGTAACTGGCCTGTAATACTTTGGAAATCTAAATGCATTCTCAATGTCAATTTACAGACCATCTTGACCCATCAAGGTGAAGTTTGCTTTAATTTTGCAGGTATAATTAAACATAAAGATGGAGAAATGCCAAGTATGAACTTGAGCGTGAATCCTAGCCAGTGATCATGATTATAATTGTTTTAGCTTTAAAGATTTTTTGTAATTTTGTTTCTATGTTGCATGTTCTCTTCAGAGTATTCTGAGAAAATGATCAATAACTTGTGTTCATATGTGTTTATGTCTGTTTTCTTGTTGAAATCCTCACCCAACTTTGTCATATTTAAATGTCACTATTATATACGCTTATTTGCTTTCTTGTTGAGAGTTAAATAAGAAGATTCTACCACTCTGAAATCTGTCCAGTATATATGAAGCTGGAGCTGGGAGATGGTTAGCTTAGCTTAGTGCAAAGAATGGAAACAAGGGGAAACACTTTGCCTTTCAGTGGACACATTGAACAAACAAGATATAATGTGTTAGTGAGCTTCAGTGATGTAAGTAGGTGGATTTCCCAAAATGCCAGACTATGGCTTTAACATTTAGAGCAGGTTGAGAATAAACAAATTGACATGTTCATTTCTAGACTTAAAGTGTGAAGTGTGTTACTTTGTTGTGTGGTTCTTGTGACATATACATGGTACATTTCAATTTGGTGCATTCAGTGCATGAGATAAATTTAATTTAGTTATGATGCTGCAAGTGTAACGCTTAAAGGAGAGGTTGTACATTGATCATTCAACACTAAGCCCTGATCTGTCATCCTATCCCTCTAATTTTCAGAGAATGGAGAAGGACCATCAATATCCAAGGGACAGGGAGCTAAAGCAGCCAAACCTGGTAAATATTTGCCCCTTTTCTGTGAGCAATAAATAATCTGAGAGCTGAAGTCCAGCCCCACTTCCAGTCTACGAAATTTGGTACATACCTTCATGTGTAATTGGGGATCCCTCAGTTTTTCATATAGTGCCATTCTCAGCTCACAATTTTTTTAGTTTTCCCAAACTTGTAAAATTAATGACATTTCCATCACTCTCAGCTTTACTTTGTGTTTAGTGTTACATAGCTAATAGCGGATCAAACATCAGCATTGTGTTAGTGAAATTTAAGCACATTGGTCTTTTAGTGATTTCATGATAGTGATTTCTTTGTGAGCATTTGACTTCTCCCATGAGTTTTTGAGAGTGTGTAATTTGACAAATGGGAGGTGTCATTTACTAAATCAGAGGTGCCTAAACAAGACTCCAAATATATGACTAACATGGTTGTTAGTCATATGGTTGTTAGAAACTAGTGGTTTCACTTTGTCCAAACCTAATTTTACAGAAACATTACAATACAACTAAGTCTGCTTTTCTGGTGGTTGATTGCTCAGTTGTAGCCTACAGTCAGTGTACATATGTGTGTGTTTCTTTTGCTTTGAATGTTGCTGGTAATACATGTTTGCATGTGTGTCCTAGACTGTAGACCATCGGGAGAACCAAATGGACAATGGATGAAAATACCTAGACCTGGTAAACTTAGATGCTTGTATTTTAATACCGGTTTGATTTGTATAGTTTTCAAAACCATGTATCTAAATGATTAGCGTGGTTTCAATGGTCTAATATGTGCATGCTAAAATGCATGTATTTTTACTTTTGCTGGATGTACAATGTAGTTTAAAGGAATTGGGATCATTTTAAGTGGTTCAGTTAAATACTGGAAGGAGTTAAAACTTTACATTAACTCAGTGGTTGTCTGTAGCACATATGTAGGCTATAACCCTGCATTAGCTTGGTCACTACCTTGACTTGAATATAATACAAAACCAAATAATATAATATAATACAGTCAAAGCTGATGATGAAAACTAAGTGAACGTGTTGTTTTGTCACTGTCCTTTAAGGTTATAATGCAGGTGCTGGAGCATCCACTGGCACTAACACAAAAGGTACTTATACACTAGTGATTCAGTTCATGGCAATAACACCTGTGTATTTTACATAGGTAAAACAATATGTATTGTTAATATTATTTATTTATTATATTTTTTATGATATTATGTTTTTATGTTTTAAGGTTATGGGGCAGGAGCTGGTGTTCCAAACGGATATGGTGCTAAACCCAACGGTAAATCTACTTAATTCTTAATTCTCAGTGTTCGTGCATATAAAATGGTCACAACGGAGCATTTTGCAGATAAGTAGAGCCTAATGTAGGTTTGATAATTATGTACTGTACATGCAGAAATTACTGTAGGCCTTACAACATTATTTCATTGTTTAGGATACGATGCCAGCAAAGGGGGATTAACAAACGGAGGAAGAGCTAAAGCAAGCCAACCAGGTAAGGAGTTTGGTAAAACCAGTGTTATGTCTTGTATAAAACGCAGTGCATTTGAAAATTTTCCTATTCTCTTGTGCTATCAAACAATGTAAGAACATGCTGCTGAGACATTAGGGTGAGGCATGATCATCTGCTTCAGACCAAGCAACTTACTCGCACATTGAAGAGAGATAGGTCAACTGTGACACAAAATTCACAGCACATGATATCTTCCCTTTGACCTCACACTGTTAATGAAGGCATGGTCTATGGTTTAAAATTCATTAAGTGAAATCCATAATACTCCAATTATACCATTGAGATTTTTAGGGTAATTTCTTAGTTTTTACTGTACCTTAATTAATTTCCCATGGTGTGAAGGTAAAGACCTTATATGTCTCAATGACGGTTTGTTTATCTAAAGGTTATGGAGCAGGAGGCTATGCTGTCCCTGGACTCAGTAATGGATATGGAGCTAGTAATATTTATCGTCAATATAAACATACAGTGAGGTATGTGCTTTTTTCATTATTTCAAATGTGATTTTCTTGTGTTTTTTGATTGCAGGCCTTGGATATCCTTATACAGGGAAACCTCAGCAACCTGGTGAGTGTTTTCTTTTTGTCTAGGGAAAACATCTCAAGCTCACAGGGAATAGGAATAATTAAAATTTGTGGAATGTGCTTTGATAATTGTTCTGAATGCCATCAGGATACCAAGGAGCGTACCTTGGAGCTGGAAATGGACATTCATACGGAGGTGCATTTTAAAAGCAATTTTAAACATTGTTTTTTAATTCAATTTTTAAGTTGAGCTACAGCTACAGTAGTTTAGTACACAGTTTATAGAGTTTTATTTTTGCCCTTTTTCTCAGGAAATACAGGCCTGGGTGAAGCAAGCAAGTCCAAATCAGGTATGTTTTAATGTTTACACTAACTGAATCCAAAAATGGACACACTATGAGCTTGAGTGTATAAAATGGCAGATGATATCCCATAGTTGCTGCTGTGTTATTGCTGACCATTTAGCTTGGATCACTGGGGGAGTTTGTGATGTAATTTCTGTAGGGTATGGAAATGGCTACAGTGCGGGTGTACAGCCTGACTATGCAAGTAAGTTCCATTATTTGAAACTTTATTCAGCAACAATTTAATTTTTGTGTGATTTACAGTAAAAGTGAACATTTCTCTTTTTTCCTCATAGGTTTTGGCCAAGGTGGATCCGTTGCTAATGGCAAATCAGGTATGATATAGGTGGCAAGAGACAAAATTAAGATAAATAAAACAAAAGGGTGAAGTAAAACAGAATAACAAGTCATGGATGGTGAAAATAATCCATTAATGTCCAATTTACTGCTGATTCTATAGGTGACACCAGACAGATTCCTTACAATGGAGCTCCAGTGGTTCCCGTGGGACTAGATGGTAAGACCT
Source organism: Lepomis macrochirus (assembly GCA_024633595.2). Lineage (NCBI taxonomy): Eukaryota > Metazoa > Chordata > Actinopteri > Centrarchiformes > Centrarchidae > Lepomis > Lepomis macrochirus. The sequence goes on from JALXJV020000023.1 coordinate 16,729,496, forward strand.
GCTATCTTATAAAAACACTAGTTGAGCATGTGTGAACATTAAGTTTTAAACAGTAAACAGAATGATACACAGTAAAACACTTGCAAAGAGTAAAACTAGTATTGATATTGGGATACTAATTGTGCTGGGTGTACAAAAACAGACAGAAGTGAGAAGGCAGCATTTAATGATTTCAGTTTATTTTTTTGCATCTAAAACATCAATTAAAGTTTTTTGTTCACTCTTTGCCATTGATGAGCTTTCTAACTCATACAATTTATGTCACACCATCTCAGTGTCTCAGGACCAGGTCTATCAGTGAATACTAATGTGCATGTTAGTAGCATATTTGTCTCAAGGTCTAAAAGTCAATAGATATGATAACCAAACCATTTCTTGTGTACTCATGCAGGTGTGAGCCAGTTTGAGCCTCAGTCCGCTGGCCTTCCTCCAAATGGAAAGCTGAGCAGCATGTATGGTGGTGTGTATAACTTTATTTCTGTCAAGCCTTTAGTAACGCAAGAAACCTCAGTGTCATTTTAGGAGAACCCTGTTTACAAAATCACCTCAAAAAATAATTATTGAACATGCCACTGTATAGCATACCATGAACTTGAAGATTTTTTTTAAATTCAACACACCAGAAGCAAAACTTTCTCCAATGTTACAGGAATGGGCGGGTTGCCTTTTGGTGGTCAGCCGCTGGGAATGGGCTCAGAGAAATCGAACACCAAGTACGGTGAGTACTTGTTGTAGTACTTGTGGTATTCTATCACTCCACTATCATGAAGATTGGAAAGAAAGAGGTAGTTTTATTTAGTAGCTGCATGAGTTTAAAGCCAAGTGATGTGTATATCTTAAAATTCTCAAAGCAAGTTTCTCATTATCCATGAGCCAACCGACATTATCTGCTCACTCTGATTTAGGCATTGGTGGGTTGCAATTTGGTGGACAGCCCCTCAGTACAGGCACTAATGGTGCGGGATATTATGGTATGTCTATGTTATGTTATTATAGCACACTTTGACTGTTGATGTCGACACTGCATGTAGGTCTTGAGTCCGTGTGTGTCCCAACTGTTTGTCTCAATTCTGTCCAGGACATGGTGGAAGCCCCTATGGTGATGGAAAATCATCTAGAAATTATGGTGAGTCATTAGACTTGGGCAGTCATGAAAACAAGTTGCATCTCAGAATGTGCACTACTTTGAGTACCTTTTTTAGTGTGTTTGTATTTGTGTGTTACGTGAGAAGCAAACCAATTAATCCTGGCATGTTAATATATTACTCCACACACTGAGCAACAAAGGTTTTATATCTAAATTCAGATGATATTCAAAATAATTGCAAGTTGTCATGGTGCTGAAAGGAGAGTAATATATGCAATCATCCACAGCACTGTTCCATTGTAGTTTTAGATCAGTTTTATCATTTTTATAATTGCTTTTATATTAATGTATATTGTCTGCTATGTTGCAGAAGGGAGTTAAAAACTCAATTTCACTCTGTAACCTGTTGTATTGTGACAAAATAAATATATCTACCTACCTATATGATCAAGGGACAATTTTTTTTGCTGTGGCTAATAATTTGTCTTCACTATAGCCAGATGAGAAATGCAGACACTGATAGGCTGATGAAATTAAAACCACTATCTACACTTGGCTGTGAAAAGAGAGCCCATTTTGAAATGTTGTGAGATCACTTTTATACTGTTTTCCCTCCACCTCTGCTCAGGATATGGTGGGTTCCCCACTGGTGGGCAGCTTCTTGGTCTTGGCAAAAATAGAAATACACCTGGCAAATATGGTGAATAAATACCTTTGGTACCTCTTGTTGTGATTTGCTTGATATACACATAAAAATCATTGTCTTGTAAACGTGCCCCTTTAACCTTGTGTTATTTCTCTTCTTCCTCTGTTTCTCCATGTCCTTTACAGGTTATGGAAGAATGCCTTATGAATCCCAGCCAGCTGGACTGGGCCCTGAAGCCAAATCCACTGGCACATATGGTAAAAACTTTAACGGGGATTTTCGGAAGTGCTCTAATTAACTTTCTGGTATGGTAAATATGAAGCTATCGCTTCATAATGACATATTTTCTTTTAGATCTTGCCGGGTCACCATATCAGCCTGAACCTCTTGGACTTGCGCAGAATGGAAAATACGGTGAGATTAAGCTAACATGACTGCTACTTTGTTAATTTTATTTATTTATTTATTGTTGGTTTAATTGTCCTCTGTATGTGGTTGCCAACTGTTAAGGTGGTGGTGAAGTTCCCTATGCACCACAAGCTCTTGGTTTTGGGAGTGAAGCAAAATCTTCTGGGAAGTATGGTACAGTGTGACCTTTTATGTGTACTTTTCATACCAATCATTCTTTTCCTTTTTCTACATGTTTACTAAATGGTTTCACATTAATCTCTCAACAGATAACCATGGACAATACCAGTCGCAGCCAGTTGAATCTGTATCTGAAGTCAGAGATGGTGGAGAATATGGTATTTTATCATTATTGCTGCCAATTACCTGTCCAGTTGGGTTAGAAATATACAAATCAAACGTAATACATTAAGTGTTTTTTACCTTAAACAGATACAGCTGGTTTAGCGTATGAACCCTTGCCTCTTGAGCCAGATACAGCAGGAAAATCCTATGGTGCGTCAGGAACAGAGCTTCACAAATATACTGCAGGCCCCAAACTTGTCTTCTTATCATATGTTTTTTATCTTGATCTCTTAGTGAAGGGAGAGGTACCAACTCCAGCAATTGAAGTCGAAGGCGAGGGGATGCCCATTGATAGATATGGTAAGTTGTAGTGTGTATTTCTGCATGGTTGTGTCTTGTGACTCCACTTTATTCAGGTAGTGTTTGACTGTTTGTCGCTTTCAGATAACATGGGCTATATAAATGGACAAGTGCAGCCAGAAGGTAAAACTAGGAAAACTGGTTTCATTCAAACATTTTCATTGTATACATAGTGCATAGACAATGACAACATTGAAATCTTACAGTAACACAATATGCCTGTTTTTTCCTCTATCCTGTCTGCCTTTTCTGCTTTCCCTCCCCAGTTGTTGCATTTCCTGCAGCTCCCACTCCCAGCCCCTCCCTGGCCTACCCCTCTGTCCCATCCTACCTGCCTGTGGAGTCTTCCTTCACACCTGATGTGGTGCCTGAAGTAGGTGGTGAGGACCTGTCTGATCCCACGGACACTGCTAGCCTCGCCTTTGACTCTACGCCTGCTACAGAAACGCAGGGTATGGCTCAAGTGCCTGAAGAACCTGATGATCTGCTTCAGCAGCAGCTGCCACGTCAGATACACATTCAGCAGCATCTCAAACTGCATTTTCACCAGCAAGACAAGTCCGGGAGAGGTAAAAGCACTCTACCTAAATGATCTAGACACCAACAAAGTGTTAAACTGTGTCAATCAGCCTGACCAGCACCTCTTAAGCTCAGTAATTAACAATTGTTTAATCCGTCCAAAAACCAAAGCGTATAAATGGCAAGTGGTACACACCAGGCTAGCTGTTTCCCCCGGTTTCCAGTCTTTATGTTAAGCTAACAGTCTCCAACTGTTGGGTAAGCATTTCAACAGGAAACATTAGACAAACACTTAAGCTCTCGGTAATTTGCTGAGACAACTGTGCAGACAACATGCAACACAGAAACAAACCATTGTGGGGTCTTTTTTTTAATAGGCTGCCATTTGGACTTCATAACTTGGGATACATAAATATCTAAAAAGGATATATCTAACTTTATGGAAAACATTGGTCGAGCTCATGCACCTTTATTGTTTTAAAATACATATTAACAACATGTGACATGCGGGACATGTCCACCTTGTTAAGCACTCACTCTCGCAGCTGTTTAAAAGTGTTTTCAGTGCATGATTGCTAAAATGACATTTTTATAGAAATCATATGTCCCTCACTCTTATCAGATATTTGTTGTACAATAAAATCATTGTTAAACAGCATAGTCTAGGTCTATATTAAGAAAACAAGCACACATTATGAAAAGGTGATATATTTTCCCACTTTTTTTTCTCAAGGAAAGTGAATTATGATAAAAAAAAACCTCTCAACTTCTCGCCTGTATAGAAAACTTCTTCCATGTCGCTATGTAAATAAAAATATACACTTAATATTTAGTCATTTCTATAAACTATGAAGGAAAAATATCAACATAACAGAGTGGACAGAGGTCTAACAGGGTAGACAGTAGCTCTACAGAATTTTGTAATCATGACTACTGGCTGGGATTCACTGTCAAGGTAACTCAATGTGTACATGTCATTATACCTGCAGTAGCTATATAGAAAATCCACCTTAAAGGTCTGGATAGCCTGTAAATATTGAAAAAGCCAATTTAGAAAAAAACAGGCTAGCTATTTCCACCCATTTCCACTCTTTATGTTCTTAAAGCTTCATATTTTACGAACAAATAAGAGAGTGGTGTCAATCTTCTCATTAAGCTCTAGGCAAGAAATCAAATAAGTGTATTTCCCAAAATGTTAAACTATTCCTTTAAGTTAACCATGCCAAACATTAAAAAGTGGGCAGAGGTGGTATGTAATTTAAAATAATATGTAATAAGTGTATGTTACGTATAAAAGTTGTTGAAATTTCGTTGTTTATTTTCTGTCTTCAGGAGCAAAGAATGGCAAATATGATTTGAATGGGTTCTTTGGGAATAGTGGCTATCAAGGTAAAAAAATACCCCAAAAATACAGAATTTTCAGTTTTCTGTATTTGTCTTAACCATCCCGCTCATCTTTGTACTGCATTCTTCTCTCCACACAGGTTAACACTTCTGACAACGACAAGTATAATCTCCATTTCTGCCGTTGTATATTATTTTTAACTGTTTACTATTTTTAGAATTTTTTGAAATTTACTTCTGCCTAAATGTGATGTTTTTTGTTTGTAAGTCTAGCGATAAAACAACATTTAAACATTTTGAGTTGTTAGGTTTTCTGTTTATGTATATTTTTATCCATCCTGCCTTACCTTGTCCTGCACTTACTGTTCACTGTACATGCAAACAATTGGGTTCTGGAGTTTGTCTCCTGCATATGGTCAGTGTTTTTGATTGAATCAGTCACTTTTTCTCTTGTTATCAATTCTAATTAATCATGTAAAACGTAATTCAGTCTAATTTATTTTGCATGGGAAAGGGTTTTTTACTACTTGTAGCAAGCATCAGTTTATTATTGTACAGTATTTGAATAAAACCATCAATAAACACCAACAGTGGAAACACTCGTTTATGTGTTTGTACACATTTAGTATGTTACACAATAGGCAAAACCAATTAATATGTTTAAATGGACATGATGAGGAATTATCAGTGCCAGTGAATCAGTGTCAGCAAGGAAAGCAACCACCTCTTAAGTGTTTACTCCCCAGATTATCCTGACTGCTGCACAGTTACATATTTGCACGAGGAATAGGAACATGCGTGCTTTCCATAATTTGTGAAATGAAGAATTTACTATATTCACCACAACGTGAGGTGTAAGGCGGTTATGAGCCTTGACAAGGAGCAGCTGCCATAGTGCACATGGCTTTTTGTGAGGATTGCCCCAGCTTAGGGATAAGAGCCTTTTGCTGATTGGTCATACAGAAAGCATGCCATTTGCCCAGCTCAACAGGTTGCTTGCATGTAATTACACCTGTCCAACGATGGATTTCAAGGAGAAGAATTTCCGGCTGGCCGTTGTCATGACTGTGCCACAGTGTGGCCTCTTTTAGGATGTAAATGGTGAGGAAGCTGTACTGTCGACTAAATGTGAGGGCAGTGGCTGTAGGAACTCATCATGGTGCTTTACAAAGGACCGCGGCTGTTGGACTTTGCAAAAACCCCTACACACCTTCAGTTCAACAAATATGTCCTGACAGGTTACCGGCCAGTGTCCACGGCGCAAGAGTGTCTCAGGAGCCTCTTCTACATGCACAATGAACTGGGGAACATTTATACCCATGGTAAGTCCAGATAATAACTGTGCATTGCCTTTGCTTTCAATTGCTATTAGTCATCTGTCATCAATCCACTGTGTCATTCTGGACTAAATGTAAACATGTCTGTAAAGGTATTTTAACTGCATCTGAATTATCTCATTAAAATATATCTTTACAGTGAAAAACGCAAAGCAAATGTTTCTTCTCCTTGTATCCATTTTACCCACAAGGGGGGAGAGGGATGTCCAAACAAAGCAGGTCACAGATGTCCACTACTCTCACTTATGGCCAGTTACAAGCCTACTTGACAAGGGCGTATAATGAGGATATGGGGTATTAGTTGTAATCTGTCCTGGGAATCCCTGCAAATATCCTACGGTTAACATGGTCTTTAAAGGTGTGAGGTTAGGTGAACCTTTTCATCTGTAAATGGCCACGTGTATCATGGGCAATGCATCCTGCAGATACAAATGTTTGCTTATATTGCAAGCAGGTGCAGGATTACAGTATGTCAACATATTTCGTCTGACAAATTCAAACCTGACTGCTGACTGAGTTGTGCAAACAAAAGATGGAAATTTAACTGTGCACGAGCTGTAACCCGCACAGCCTTGAACATCCGAAGGCATCGTCTTAACGCTCCATTTTCTCCTTGGCTATCCCATAAGTTCATTAAGACTAAAACTCTTACTAAGGGGAAGTGAAGGGTATTAACTTCAGAGCGTTAGTCAGGTTTCCCTATGCATGTAGCCAACAGCCGCACTTTCACATTGTTCTTGGTAAAGAAACAGAGGAACTTCAAAATGTTAAATTCCTCATATTGCTCTGCCTAATGTGATATTTAACTGCATTTGCTCGCTATGAAAACAGACTTTATTAACCTCCTACACAGGCACCAGCAAACAAAGCCTAACTAAAACTTACGGAAATACTGAAGAAATAATTGTCACCTATTACAATAAAATACTAAAACGTAATGGTTTATAACTAGAGGACTTTCTAAAGGACTCACACCCATCTATAGGTTTTTCATTTCTTCATTTCTCTCATTTCTCTCCTGTCCTCTTTCTCTTTCCAACTCCTTATCTTCCGGTCACCACAGGCATCCCTTTTTTCCTTTTCTTGGTGCTTCTGCCTTTTAGTATCCCCTGGATGGAGGTGGACAGTGTCTGGATCTGTGTGGTCCACTACCTGGCCTGCCTCTGTCCCACCGTGGGCTCGGTGGTCTACCATGTGTTCATGAACCATGTGGGAGGAGAACATGTGTATGACACTCTGCTCTCTCTGGACATGTTTGGGGTCTGCTTAGTCAACACCCTGGGTAGGTTGATGATGCTAACTGGCTCTGCTGTCATCTATCTGAATTCTCCGATTTCTCACTCATCAGATCAGATGTTTTCAAGTCAAATTAATCTTGACTCAAGGTCCACTTCCTACCTTTTTCTGGAACATTAAACAACACCTCACAGTCTTTCTCAGCATGTGGAGATGGCTCAGGAGTCATTACATGCCAGCTCAAAATGCCAGATAGGAAAAAGTTAGCAAGTGGACCTTGAGTTAAGGTTTTGTCAGACTGCTGTTTTTAAGGTCAGAACTCATCTACGTTTTTAGTCATTTGGATCCAAGTCAAGTCTAAAGTCTACATAAGCAAATTACACATCTTTCAAATTCTGACCAATAAAATGCCAAGACATCTGAACAGTTTCCTTTCAAAGCATCTAAACAAAATAGTTCGACATTTTGGGAAATGTGCTTATTTGCTTTCTTGCCTCTTTTTTGACTTGGATGAGAAGATCACTAGCACTCTCATATCTCACCGTTCATTCTGAAGCTGGAGCCAGGGGATGGTTAGCTTAGCTTAGCATAAAGACTGGAAACAAGGGGAAGCAGCTAGCCTGGTTCTGTCCAAAGGTGAACACCTACCAGCGCCTCTAAAGCTCACTAATTAACAAGCTACTTCACTTTCAATAAACAACAAATTGTGGTTTTACCGGGGGTTGTGTAGCTGCTTCTTGGCTGGGAGCAGTGATTTCCCGAGGTCTTGTCGCCAACACTGACAAGCCAGTGCGGACTCCAAAAAGTCACTGCTTTCGGCCAATAAATAGTCCAGCTTGTTTGTTTTTTTTGTTTGTTTTTAATTTTGGACAGAGCCAGGTTAGCAATTTCCCTGTTTCCAGTCTTTATGCTAAGCTAACTGGCTGTAGGTCTATATGTAAGTTACCTGACAGTGTTACTGTTATGCGATTTTCAGAGAAGGCCCAAACTTTTAAAGGCTTGATGATTTTAGTCTTAAATCAAGTCTCAGTAAAGCAGCAAGTCGATGGTTTTAGTGACTCCAGTCCAAGTATCAAGTCTACACTTAGTTTTGCTGACATTGCTGTTTTTTCAATGCTGTCTTTTCTCTTGTCACTAGGGGCACTTCCTATCATCCACATCACCCTTCTTTGCTACCCAGCCATAAGAAGGGCTGCCTTGCTGGCCTACATGCTCCTGTCAGCCCATGGCATCTACTATGCCACCACGGCCCGTTCTAACATTCAGCGCCTGAGAGCTTTCATCTGGCAGGGCCTGTTCCGCTTCAGCCTCTTCCTGTTCCGGGTGTACGGTAGTGGGGTGGGCAGCCCAAACTCCCTGCGCCTCTTTGTCATCATGGACTGTCTGGCTGTTATAGGAGGGCTGGTCAACATAATCCAGATCCCTGAGCGCTTCATCCCAGGCTTCTTTGACAACTGGGGCAACAGCCACCAGATCATGCATGTCATGGTTATTTGCTCAATTATCTACCTGCACTGGGGCACGTTGGAGGATTTAGACTGGATTAAGACCTACCAGTGTAATGCTGAGTGATACCAGGGGTATCAAGTACGCACATGCATGCACTCAAGGCTACGTGCTTTGCTGATAGAAGAGATTTAGGAATGAATGTGGCAGGTCGAGTAAAAGTATAAAGAAAAGGGAGGCAAGTTGTTTCAAAATGCACTTTAGCATACTTGCTGCTGAAATTCTTCACAAGGAAAGTTTTCAATTGGACATTTTGCCAGAGAATAAGACAAACCTACAGTGTATTACAACTGTGGAAATTAATTACCACTATATGAAATTGAAAATCCTGAGCATACTTGATTTTTAGTGCATTAGTTTGGGGTCATATTACCCATAACCAAAATTGTTTTTAAAAAGAAAATTAAATAATTGTATGTAATAAATTATATATTTTTATATATTGCTCCAGCTTGGATTTCATTCATGTTTGATGAAATGATTCATATGACAAAGTGAAATAAGGCAAATGGTTGAATGCTTCTGTTTAATTGCTAGAGAGATAAATTTTATATACACTTAAATAGAAAAATCAATGTTTTTTCTATTCAGTCAAAATTATAGCTGTTTTCATTTGGACTTGGCAAAAAATGTTACATTCCTTTTCATTGGCAATCTTATGAACTTTTAAGAATGCTTAACTTGCACATTTCAAAGACACTGTCACCTTCAAACCTCCCCCCAAAAAAATCAAAGCACCAAAAAAATGCATCAAATTATGAGATTATGGCCACTTTAAGAAAACAGGTGCGTAGATTAGACTTGTAAGAGGTGTGGATGCAGAGGTGGAATATGTAGGCCACATATTATCTGCAACACTGGACAACCTTCCTCTTCTTTGCAGCCAAAAAGAGCTCTGTGGATCAGTCTTCATCTGAGCTGCTGTCGTCCTCAGCCTCCGATAGGTCGGCAATGGGAAACCGCAAGACGGCGGCTACTCCACTCAGCTGAGTCAGTTCTGAAGGGACAGTGAAGGATAAATCAAGAGGACAGTGCACGGCCAGAACGTCAGGCTGATTGCACACAGCACAGAAGTGCAAAAAGCACAACTGTAGTTGAGCAACTGTCTATGTCAAGTCCTGACTTCTTAAACTGAGAACATCATTATAAATAATAAAGTTAAAGTCAGGGCCTTAATCAATATTCTGAACTTTTAACCACTGGTAGTACCATGGAGCAATGTTTTAAGAGTGGGTCCCCGTTTGTTTTTTATCACACAGAAGGACGCACATAATGCGAAATCTATTATTCTGTTGAACAACTGTTGATAGTGGTGAGATGAGTAGCAATGTGCCCCCAAAGTGTTTTGATAACATGACTGCCAGCTAGCAAACATGGACGTACACGATGAAGGTTTTAAATAATTTTTTAAAATCTGCCCAGCAAATGTTTTGTGAGGAATGAAATACATTCAACACCTCTGTTAAACCTCAAGGATACTCAATTCATTTTAGCGAGGAACACTCAATGTGAACATTACTTTTTTATTAATAACTGATTAATGATTAAATAAACACTACAGGGGTCTATTTCAGAAAGCAGGTTTAACAAACTCTGAGCATAATCCTGAACTCTGAGTTGATGAACCCTGAGATGGGAATAATAACCATTCAGTGTTGTCTGTTAATTCATCATTTACCAGTGGTGAAATCTGACTGTGTATTAGGCTGTAGCCTAAATGACATTTTAAATATATTCAGCTTTAATCTGATGACAAAAAAGTGACAAAAACAGGGGCCAGCAACTGAAAATGAAAAATATACAGATCAAAAAAATGAAAAAAATGATTGTAGGCTCATAATCTGATCCAGTATTAATGTGTTTAGTAATTTACACTTGAAAAGGTGTTAAGGTTATAAATAGATTTTAAGTCTTTAAATGCTGGTAAAACACTATTTGCAGCCTATTAAAAAAACCACTACATTCTGTAGCTCCACCACAATCCTGGTTACTCACATATAATCTCCACTATTGGTTATCAGCACGACCAATCACATCATGAGTGACAAAGATAATTATCCACTTATCCAACATGTCTTAAGCTTTATACAGATTTTTTAAAATTTAAACTATGATCTTCTGCCACAGTTTAATTAAAAGAAGGGCATGGAGGTTTTATTCTGAACTGAGAGTGACTTGATGCTGTGTAATATTTGAATGTGAGAACTGGTGTCCAAAGAAATGACTGACCTAACGCATAATACAGTATCTGTAACTTTATAGAGTTCTGGGAACCAAGAGATTCTGATACACAGTAAACCTCTGCTAACTAATGTGCTTCGATTCGGACTGAATCAATGAGGAAATGAAACAACATGTCTGGCTCTGTAAGAGGGAGGACAGAGAGAAACTCAGCCAGCGAGCAGGTCAGTTACCTAGAGTTTAGACTTACTTCTCTTTCTGGAATGAAAAATGAGTTCCCCTCAACTTAGGCTTAACTAACTCAGAGTTTTCACTAGACCTGCTTTCTGGAATAAACCCCAGATGTTCTAAAAAAATGGCCTTTTCAAAGTAGAACGGTTTCATAACTTACGTTCGCCAGACACATGAAGGCTTGAGAATATTCTGTATGAAAGAAAGCGAGAGAACTCATCAGCTGGATGCTTGGCAAAGCACATTCTGCCAATTCCTGGTGAACGTTAACACTGTCAGCCTTTTAAAGGATAATTGGTACCTGACATTGCCGCCATTGTCTCTCACACTGTCCACCAACCGAACGTAACGATTCCTCGTAGCGATTTCCTGATGTCTGGACGTACACGTGGAGAAAAACAAAACATGTATTGATACACAGAGCAGACTTGACTTACATCACTAACAGTCCCTTGACTAATAAGATATATTTAAAGCCAATAGAGATGCAGAAATAGGTGAAGGAAGTAGGATTGCAACTTTAATATGTTATACTATATTTATATTTATATTATTCTAAATTTTTTTTAAAATTGAGACAACCCAGGGGAAAACTGTTGAAAATGTTGGTTGATAGCAGCTAAACATAAATTCACCTGCACTGCGTGTTTGTAAAAGATAACCTAAAGATCTGTACTAGAAAACAATCAGTATCTCTCCGTATGTACCTGAAAAGCTTATCGCTTATCAACAGGGTATCAATAGCGAGGGCGTCAGCAGCTTTCTCCACATGAGCCAGTCTGTGAGGATGCAAAGGTTGTTTATTATTAGTGTGAATGAATGAGGGCTCTGTGCGTCACGTCCTTTAGGCTGTTCATGTGCATCATTGCTCACCCATAGAAGGCTCTGTCAGGCTCATGCTGCAGCATCTTATAGAAATCTTCCAGGGCTTTCACCTCTCCTGCCGCCTGAAAGTTACACATAAATACCAGTTATCCACCTTTTTCGCTGTGAGAGCGTTTGTTTCCAGGATGATGAATAAAACAAGCTGACCAATCACAGGAAGCATAGTCACCTTGGTATCAGAAAGTCTACTTGTGACAGTGGGATCAGAGAGGATTTCTGCAAAACAAAAAGCCGTTTTTATTGTTGTCATACAAGTTTACACCTTGTGGGGAGAACTGATTGTTTTAAACTCTGAGCCAACCAGCTCCTACCTTTGAGTGAGTACTTATGGCCTGATGACGAGTGGACCAGCATGAATTTGGGTCGATTCTCCAGCAGGATCTTGTTGTCCTGCCGCACCGCCTCTTTAAAGAGGTAGCTGATGAATTGGTCCTTTACAAACCCTGGACTTGCAACCAGGATGCACTTCACCACTAGTAGAGACGAGGATAAGAAATCAACTAAGTTTCTCTAATGTTTAATTGAATTTCTTTAAACAGAAAAAAACAAGGAAAGATTATGAAGTAACAATAATAAACCACAAAAATGACGCACAGAGGTTTACAGTAAAACAACAAATGTGACAGAAACAACTAATTAAAAAAAGAGATAAGCGTGACACAAAACAGGAACACGTGTATGAATGTATAAGTGCGTTATGTGTCTGCACAGCAACACTACCATCAAAATTAATGTGGCGAAGGATTGCCTGCATCACGGCCTCATAGAACCTCTCCAGTGCCTGCAAACCAAAATAAAGACAATTTGGCATCAGCCTACATGACAAATACACCGGGTTCCAATACTAAGGGACTGTGATATCCAGTTACTGTATGCATCACCAAATTTAAGTCAGTGGGGTTGTCTTATACTCATGGCTAAACAAAAAATGTGTTATGCGTCAACAAACACTTAAACACACACTCCCTGACTCTTAATGCTGATTCTTTTTCGAGCTGTCCATCTTCATATTTCCTCTCATTTGTTTTGAAAATCTTGAGCTCACTGTGGCTGTGCGGTTACAGACAGCTGACCTACCTTCTCGTGCTGAGTGCAGCTTCCCTTTCTCTTGCGAGGAATGGTGACCTCCACTTTAGCACGAAGCAGTGTCATGGCGGGGGTCACCAGCACCAGGTTGGCCAGACCCTCCTGCATTACCACAGCTGCCACGTCTGCCTTCTGGGTTGCATCACATGCCTGCTCTAAAGGGCAGACAAGGAAATGATAAATGAACTTCATGAGGAAGTGGGTATTTTGTGAAGTTATCAACAAATGTGTTTTTAATAATTATATTTTACTAGTTTGTGCCTACAGCTCAGTTGAGCACTTTCTACTTAAATCTAAGTTACTGTGGTGAAAATTACAGCAGCAATGACTCAGTGGCGCTCCACTCCTTCAAATACAAAAACTCCATCTGTCAGTTAGGCGCTTCACTCCTGTTTCTCCCTGTTCTGTTCCCATGGTAACACACTCTCTTTGTTGGTCATAATACATTAACGAGAGGACTGTGTGTTTTCTGTAAAGGAAAACCAGCTAAAATGACACTGTCAGTCAAGCAATACTGACTAAATAAGCTTATTAAGCTCTCATATATACATCTAAGTCATGATTATTCATATCTGGTGCAAGTCATTATGGCCTTCAGTTAAAACAACAAGTTAAGTCCAGTAAGTCCTAACAAAAGAACAGCCTACATGTAATGTGATATTCCTCAAGGAGAGGGATTTAAATAACTTGTAAAAAGGCAAAAAATGTTAACTTTTAAAAATGTTTAACCTTAAGCACTTTTTTGACATTTGGACTCCCTGTGTAGTTTTAACGCTGGCTCACTTAACAATACCTTGTTTGACAGAAAGAGATAACAGTCTGTGTTTTGTGAGAGTGAAAACATGTGAATCGATCTGGCAGAGTGCTTAAGTTGTCCGAGATTACAGTGGTTAATAACAGTATTAAAACCAAACGTATTGATCCAGAGCAGTCCATGTGGAAAGTAACCCAGAGTCATCAAAACAAGAAAACTTCACCAAATATGGGATGGAAACTCTAATGTTTGTTTCTGTAGTTTGGTTCATTTGGTCAGTAGAGAAAAAAGCTATTTACACTAGGGTGCTCATCCAATAAATGGCTCTTTAAAGAACTGATGGCAGTATGTCAGGAGTGTAAGCAAATCTGAATGCAAGAAATGACCCTAACATGCAGTTTTGTGGGTATAAGGAAATACATGCTAAGATTTTGTGTGCAGTTGCTTAAGCCCATGAAATTCTGCTTGGTAAACAACATAATAGTGACTGATTACTGTTTACAACTCATGGTTGACATGCAAGTGAGAAGTGGGAGCTTAAATGAACCAAACACAAGAAAGAGACAAAGTGTTATTTTCTGCTGTGTTGTAATCTCTGTGAAATGTAAACAGAAGAGCCCGCTTACCGATCCTATCCAGCACAACACTGTCCCAGCTCTTTTTAGCTAGAGTGAACTTCCTGTTAAGCTCAAGCTCAATAGTGTGGTAAGCCCCCATCTGATGAGTGAAGAACACAGCATCATCACAACTACTTATATCAAACAGGAGTTAATGTCAAGACAATATGCTGAGTAAGGCTGGGAAATGACAAAAAAATAATTGCAGCAGAACACCATCACAGATCGTTGTGTAGGAAAAATAATAATGTCACACTGTAAATCTACAATTCTGCTTATGTTAAATACACATAAGGTACACTCAGTATATAGTACATATTGACTGCCCACAATGAATAGCCCACATAAAACCCTTTTACAGTTAAATACACTTAATGTGTCTCACCTGCAAAAATGTTTAAAATGTTAAAAAGCTTATTAATTTGTTTAGATAATTAGATCTTAGAACAAATGAAACTGACTTTCTGTGCAACTTTTCAAAAGTCTGACATTATATCAGACACCATCTACAAGTATAATGACCTCCAATTACTCTTAATTTCAATCCTTGCTTCCCTAATTGTATTATTCTAGTCTCTCAGCTCCGCTTTAACCATTCTATGTAAATGTGACATGACTGCATTTGACAAGTTGCTTAGAAATCTCAGACCTTGACATACTGGTTCTCCTCTAGGTTAGTGCCCTTTACTCTCAGCTGGCAGGCCTGGGAGTCAAAGTCGATGGTCTCCACACTTAAGGTTAGAGTAGTCCGAACTCTGGAGCTGCCCACACTTCCAGTAGGGGACTCTGTCTGCACCTTCCTGTGGGAACAGTTAGTTCTGTGTCTGTTTTTGAGATCAAAACACTGAGTGATACACAGACAGAAAGAATGAGAGAAAGTGTTGGAAACCTGAACAACAAGCACAATCATTTCCACACAGACCGATTATAATAAACATCTTTAGTGAAGCTAAAGTGAAGTGACCTACGAGCCTCACTAGGGAATTAGAAACATGACATCTACGTACTTAGGATTTGTGTCACGGCACAAAGTTGAGCTACAAATATAACTCGCTTGAATGTAAATACAACGCAAAAATGCTGCATTACCGCTATGGATCTTTAAAGAATAACATCTGGTGACACACAATAATACATTTAAGCTATGTTTCAATTTCCAGTTTAGTGTACTTTTCATATTTTGACCGTACTGTCTAAATGCATTAAGTTACCAAGGAAGTGTGTGAGTGCTACTTTTTTGAATACATGGGGTCTCTGGCTATTGGGTACATTGTGAAAGTTAGTCATTGAAACAAATAGTATTAACATATATTGAGGGATTTTTAGTCATGCAAAAACAGAATTCTTCTGTAAATAAAGTTTTCTGATGTAACCCTTTATTACACATCAGTCAAGTTACTACTGCATTGATTGCATTGGGTGTGTATCAAATATGATCAGTGGCTGTAATAAGGGTGGATGGAAGCTAAACTTTGAGTAGCTTTACTAGATACAATACAAATGCATACCATGGCAAGAGTGGCAGATTTTAATCCTTACCAGCTAAGGGAAGAATGATGCACTGACAAATGAAACAGACCAAGAAACATGCTGCATTGCCAATTCTGCAGTGCTACAACATATCAAAGCCACCATCCTTCTCCATGGGGCTGAAAAACTGCCACATAGTTGGTTGTGTGCACTACAGGGCTTCAACTGTCACCTTAATGTGATATAAGTTAGCTGTTACCTGATAGTGGAGGCTCTCAGGCTGTCCCCCACTTGCAGCAGGTTGTAGGTGTGCCACATATCCTCCGCCTCCTCTGGCATCAGAGTCACCTGACTGAAGGAGAGCAACAATCAATATGCCAGGCTCTGAGTTGGTGTCACTGATGTTAGTGATTACTCGGGTATTACACTTTGGATATGCTCTTACTTTAAGATGTCAAGCAATTATTGGAGGCAATGAAACAGGTGGTGCAATGACGCAGGAGCACCATACATGTTGCTCCAGTAATTTTTGGGTGTACACCAATTATAACAGGGTTTGTTTTGTTTACTCGTTGAGGCGTCGTACGCTCAATAATTACCCACAGTGATACAATCTATGGTCATTTAGTTACATTTGGTGTCCTGTGTGTTATTACATACTAACTACCACAGTGACTATTCCCGAACTAATCCAAAAGCCTCACTTATCTGCTCGTACAGGTGAATGTAAATCACATATGGACATTTACCACGACTTTGTTGACACCTACAAAATAGCATGCTGCTTAGCTTGCTAGCAGTAACTATCGCCAGTCACTCACCCGGCATTATCTTTTTCGATGTCTTTATGGAGCAACTTCATGGTCGGATAGTTGTATAATATAAACAAGAGTATTATTAGCGCAAAGTAGAGAGGTTAACGTTTGTCCGAGTTAGAGTCATATTTATCTAGCAGTGAATTAGCAAACTAGCTACTTCAGAATGAATCAGTCAGTGCGTGTTGCCAGGCGCTAGGACATTACGTCATGCCAACGTATGTCGACAAGTCTTTCCATCTTGGTCACTTCCGTGGGTGTCGCTTTACTGCGCAACAAATACAGAACGATACAAACACGAAAATTTGAGTAAATGCTGACAAACACGGCCTCTCTTGCATTGTTTGATAAAATCTTCCACTGAAAGGCAACCAAACGTAAGATATACATGAGAATGATAGCCCGTTTAACATTGTGGTTTGAGATAAGTAAATGCTGACCGACGTTGAAAACAGCCAATCCCAGAGAATAATAGCTCTCCAAACACCACCCACTGGACAAACTGACCAATGGGAGCACGAGAATTGTCACTCTCTCTTCCGTTCAACCTCGCTTTGAGCTAACGCTTGCCTAGCCTTTTTTTGTCGATGGCATGGTGCTAGTGACTACGGTAGAAACACCGTTGTCACGAGAAAATAAGGATTTTTAAAGTGAATTCGGATAGCTAATGGAAAATAGTTGAGTAAGGAGGATTTCTGTAGTAGATGACAGCCATCACATCTTTAACAGTTCAGCACCCAGCCTCACATTTTGAGGTTGCCAGTTCTGCCCCAAGGTTGGCTAGCTAGCGGGCTAACGATAGCCGATTAACGCTTAACTAGTTGAGCTAACGACAACTCGGAAGCCATTTAACAATTACAACGTCTTCGATTTGTAGAGGTTATTAGGAAACGACCAAAATAGAGTAATAGCATGGCAGAAGCCGATAAATTGAACATCGACTCCATTATACAACGTCTGCTGGAAGGTAAGGCTTTCGCTCGATATTTATTCACCGAGGTAGCCATTTTAGCTAACTGAGGCTAGACAACGATAGCCACTTATGCTACGTTAGCCAGTTAAGTTCATTAAAGTTAGTGCTTCTTGCTAACGGCACACTGGATTTGAATTGTGCAGGTTGACCGTCAGTCATGTTTGGTCAGTAGCATCCTTCTCGTAGCAAATGAACATGTGTTGTTCCCGCTCGCCCGCTGAAAACCTAGTAAAGGTTTTACGGATGCTTTAACGTTAACGTTACTCTGCTAGAGAAAGTATCAACACAATGTACAGTTAAATTCATTGTCCGCAATGAAGCATGTGTACTTCCTTGGTAACTTAATGCATTTAGACAGTACGGTCAAAATATGAAAAGTACACTGAACTGGAAATTGAAACATAGCTTAAATGTATTATTGAGCTATATTTGTAGGGCATGCTTAGAGATGTAATTTAGAAAATGCCCCTTATCCAAGTAAAAGCACCCTGGATGGTATCATATAGTGGAAAAATACAATTTGCACTGTTAATGAGACAAAACCGAGGATTTGTCTCTGAATAGTTATCTAGAACCTAGAGGCTGTATATTTTCTGTTCTTTGACAGAAATGTATGGATGTAGTAGAATTTTTACTGCTAAAAAGTGTAAATTTTAAATTTGGTTGACATTGACATTTGGTTGTTTATTGTTACACGTTTAAATCTTAATCAAACTCTTTATATAATCCATGATGGCTCTAATTGTGATATTCATGATTGAATACTAAACACAGAGCACTCTACATACTAAAATGTGCCAACTGTCCATGGCAGTCTGCCCTGTTTTGCTCTGAACATGTTTGTTGTGTTTTCCACAAAATACTGTTATATTTTTAACATCTATTTTTGCACACTATTACATTTTTAAGTGTGGTTCTGTATAGCAAATGAGTATGAACAATAAACTCTGCAGTGGTTTATGATCTTTTGTTCCCAGTACGCTATTTCTCACTCTTCCATTTCCTTCACAGTGAAAGGCTCCAGACCTGGCAAAAATGTTCAGCTGACAGAGAATGAAATTCGTGGTCTCTGCCTCAAATCCCGGGAGATCTTCCTCAGCCAGCCAATCCTGCTCGAACTTGAGGCACCCCTCAAGATTTGTGGTGAGGCTTAGTTGTGTTTCTTTGGAGCCGAGGGAATTCTTAAGTGTGGTCGCATAGCATTTACAAACACACTTAGATAGCTGTTGTAGCGTATAGTGCTTGACTCTTAGGAGAAAGCTTACATTCACATTGTACAGTGCATGGCTGTGACCTTGCCATGCAATTACAGGCCTATAGGGATAAAGTGATAATATTGGTCTGCCAGTGCAGTGCTGTTTTGCTCTTCAAGTCTCCCAGGAGTTGACCCCCTGTGTCATACTGCTGATGCGACTTAATGAAGAGTGGTAGTTTAAAAAGAACAGTCTGTACATTTCAGGAACTGGCCAAGTTTGTGCTGCAGTGAGCGTCATCTGCATCCTCACACAAAATTTGTTATCTTAGTATTAGGGCTGAACAATTTGTGGGGAAAAAATTTAATTGCCATTTTTTCTGCCAGATATCACGATTACAATTCGATTTGCATTTTTTTAATTGAAGTTTTGCTAAAGTTAAATATTCACTGCCAGTCTATTTTTGATGGAAGCTGCGTCAAGCAGCACGGAGCAGCACGGATGAACCAGACAGGTAGTCCGACACAGAAGGGCATAGAGAACCCGGTCAATTTTCAAAATGAAACACCCTTTGCAGACTCCCGATTGTACATCAACAATAAACACAGTTAAAACAGACAAAAAAACCCAATTTTAATATGTAGTGTACTTGACCACAGTAGAAGCACAAAAATCAAGGACAAATGAACAAATAAGCAAAATCATCCGAGCAAAGCACTCTTATTCTGAAATCCTCCATGTGGATGCCTGCAGAGAGTGAAACGGAACAGGCTCGCAGAGAGCCTTTATCCATAGTTGAAGCACACAAAATGACAAATTAATAACACATTAACGACATGTAGGCTAAATGATTTGCTGCTGAAACACTTCATTATGAGTTGATGCTGGACAAAACCGTGGCACAGCCGCTGCCTGTTGGATGATCGCGGCATCATTTCCTCTAGTTTTGTTTGTTGTAAAATGTACATGCCCTGTGCCCGCTCAGCTTGGTGAGTAGGACCACCAACAAGAGGTGCATGGCGCTTGTGATTTTCGAGCATCTGTCACACAAGGATGACAATGAAATGAATTTGTAACTGCAAGACTGTTTAAAAATTGGTCAGATGCGCTGTATAATTAATTTAGATTTTAATCACTGTCTTCACCATTAGCTAATGGCATTCTTTTATATCGCAATTTTGATTTGAAAATGAGTTATCACAGAACACAAGTGAAGCAACACCTAAACAACAGCGTGTTAATTTAAAATAATGCATGGCCATCATGGTGTGAAGTGTTGTTAATTTGCAGGCTGCCAAATGTTGTTGTTCCTCTATCAAAGTGCCTTTTGTTGTGCACATGTTGCACAGCGTGGTCACACATTTGACCAACATTGCTGTTTCCACTCTAATACCGCTTGTCTCACCAGGTGATGTCCATGGGCAGTACTATGATCTGCTGAGGCTGTTTGAATATGGGGGCTTTCCACCAGAGAGCAACTACCTGTTCCTGGGGGACTATGTAGACAGAGGCAAGCAGTCCCTGGAGACCATCTGCCTGTTGCTGGCTTACAAGATCAAATACCCAGAAAACTTCTTTCTGCTGAGAGGAAACCATGAGTGCGCCTCCATTAACAGAATATATGGCTTCTACGATGAGTGTAAGTCGTATGGCATGCATACAGATACAGCCTGACATTAATCTTAGCACTCCTATCTACGCTTCCCAGCAGTTCGCTTAAAATATAAGCCTATGTCTGTAGGTTTTTTGCATTGTCTAGTTAATACAGTCAGTGATATTCATTTCTATTTTTCAAATATTAAAACTGGAAAAAAGGAAAAAACTGAACAGCTTAAAGTGCACAAAATGTGATGTCTGCACAGTAAACTATTTGTAAGATTGTAGTTATTTTAATGTATTTTCTATTTTGAAAAAGTAATGATTTTTTTTTTCTCTCATAATGGTCTTTGTGATTGGTCCATTTTTGGAGTAAAGACTTAAACACTTACAATTCAGCCATATAAGTATATAAAGGCTTATAGCATTTTCACTTACCATCTATTCTGCTATCTAGTTCTAAAGACAATCAAATGTTCACAAAGTTATTGTTGAGCAAATATTTGCCGGCGTTACTTAAATATCTTCCCCTGTGTGCATCAGCTGTTACTGTTACCAGTTTGTTGGGGTTGTATTGGCAACAAAAATGTGTGCTTTTCTTTGTCGAGTCTACAAATGCAAAAAGCAATGCAAACATTAAAACTAAGTTGGTGCTGTTTTTATTAAACCTGCCTGACAAAAGGCACAACACAGATAACCTCTCAGTACACCAGGCTTCAGGCTAAGGAGCGTGATCAGGCAGGAGTGATTAATCACATGCCTTTCTCTGCTATTCAGAGCCCGGATTATGTAAAATGGTGTGTTTGTAACGTGATGCAATAGGTGCAGCTATTGAAATTTTTATTGATCTCAAGATTAGATTGTGACAACGTAATTGTGGTTTCCTCCCACAGGTAAGAGGCGATACAACATAAAGCTGTGGAAGACCTTCACTGACTGCTTCAACTGTTTGCCTGTTGCAGCCATTGTCGATGAGAAGATTTTCTGTTGCCATGGAGGTATCCTCATCAAACAGTTCATTTGGCTTCTGTCCAGAGTACACACACAACCACAAACACACCTTTGCACAACATTATGATCAAAGACCTGCAGGACTGTGGGATCTTAATTTGTTTTGAGTATATGTATGAAGCCTTGCCCTCTTCAACAGCCAGGGCTATAGAGCACTTGTGGTTATGACTGCCACGCTGGACTAAATGTGTACTAAGTGTACTAAGTTTCCATAGTCAGTGCTTTCTGTCCAATACAGTTCTTATCATGCAGGACTTAACGTAGTTCATATTTGTCACACATTAAGAAAATGTATGGGAGCTGGTTTTTGAAATCAATTTCAAGGACATGCTGTAGTCAGTCACTAACAAAATGCTCAGCTCAGAAAGAAGCTAAATTAAAGGCGCGGATCTCTCTGTGCAGCGTGCTTGACAATTATGACTAGTTTTGCGGCAGTTGTGATACAGAAAATGGAACAATGAAATTGATCTAAGGGTTCAGACAATGTGACACCAACAGTCACAGCTATCTCATGCTTGCAAGACCCACTACACACACTATGTGAACAGGCGCTGATAATCAGGATAAACACCACCTCCCTCTTTAAACGTATGAAGTTACGCAAGGCACAACACACAGAAAGGATATGGTATGTTTGCTAGAGTTTTTATCTGTTCAGCCCCAATCCATCATTTTTTGATCCCATAAATGTTAAGCATACACAAGGAGTAGATGAAAAATCTACATTTTTTTGTGTCATGATTTATAAAGCTACAACTAAGGATTAGTATTATATTTTTGTCTAATTGTTTACTCTATAAAATACTGAAATGTCCATCTGTTTCCCTGAAAGAAATGTTTTGTCTAACCCAACAATCCAAAACCCAGAGATAATAATCAGTTTACAGTCATATAAGAAGACAAAACAGCAGCAGATCTTCCTTTGAGAAGTTTTAAATAGGGAATGTTTGGTATAAACCGACTCAATATTATGAAAAAAGCACCAATATTGTTTTAGCTCTACAAATTAATGCACAGGCCTGATTTCCTTCTAAGTTTACAAATATTACTGATCTGAACAAATGCCACAGTAAAATAATGTACTTCTCAGTAATAAAAGACCTATCAATTAGAATTGAGGTTTGGATTGCAGGTCTGATTATATGAAAAATTGTATTTGACATGCGTGTAAATTGTGATATTGATATTAAACCTTTCCTGTTGTGCTAACATGGATACTCTTTGGTTGTCGCACCTCAGATCCTCTAGAATCACCTCTTTTTGCCCGATTTATGATTTTCCATCTAAAACCAGAAACGTACTTTGTGTAAAATCACAGATCCTTAATTCAGCTTTTCCTGCCGCCTAACATGTACCTGTTATACATTGAACTTCTCCAGGTCTATCCCCAGACCTCCAGTCTATGGAGCAGGTGCGAAGGGTCATGCGCCCCACTGATGTGCCTGACCAGGGCCTCCTCTGCGACCTGCTGTGGGCTGATCCGGACAAAGATGTGCTGGGCTGGGGTGAGAACGACCGTGGCGTCTCCTTCACTTTTGGCGCAGACGTGGTCACAAAGTTCCTCCACAAACACGACATGGACCTCATTTGTCGGGCTCATCAGGTCAGTGCACTACCCTCATCCAAAGGTTAAAGATGCTTTTGCAGGAGGAATGAAAGGCAGTAAATAAAACAAGTAACTAAATTAAATGGTAAACCACCCCTCAACTCTAGTTCTGGTTAAGGCAGCAATCAAATACAATTTTACCCATTTTAAATAGTAAAAAAAAAATCAAATCAATATGTGGCGGTCAGCATGAACAAATGAATGTGTGGGAAACACAAGATTTTTCTAGAGATAGCACATTGATCAAATAAGTTTGTCCAGCTGTTAAGTGAATTTTTGAGGAAAAGTCAGGTGGAACTGCTGAAATACTTGGATTGCTCATGTCCACTTCAGCAAAGGTCTTCACTCCAGTTTTAACCTGGTAGGCAATCCGAGCTACAGCAATGAATTTATAATTTTCTTGTTGTAAGCCCTTTGTTAATATAACACTCTCTGAATCTGGTTCTGTTTTTTGTGTCTGATTCATTGTGTACAGGTGAGAAGCAATTGTTTGAAATTCCTCTCACTTCTTTAAAAAAAACAACCTGTTATCTGTTTTTAGGTGGTTGAGGATGGATATGAGTTCTTTGCAAAGAGGCAGCTGGTGACGCTGTTTTCAGCTCCAAACTATTGCGGTGAGTTCGACAATGCCGGAGCCATGATGAGCGTAGACGAGACCCTCATGTGCTCATTCCAGGTAAGCAAGAGGCCAACCAGACCTCAGAAAATTAAAATTAAACTGTCTACCTTTTCACAAAAAATAAAATTAATGTTTTGGTTATTGATTGTTGCTGAGTTTCGTCGTCTTTGTCTCCCTTTCACAGATTCTCAAACCTGCAGACAAGAAGCTGTTCTATGGAGGTGGAGGGGGGCATGGGTTCTAGTCGCCCAGTCACTCCCCCTAGGAAAGCTAAGAAATGACACCAGTAGTTTGCCCTTGACCTCCAACCCACCCCTCCTGCCCTCTCTACCTCTCTTCTCCTTTCTTTCACCAAACAGCCAGAAATCAAACCTATACCCAGGGCTTTTTTTCCTTTTTTATCTGTACTTCTTAAAAACATTTAATGTTACGAATTGTCTGAGTGAGTGCGTGTGCGTGCGCAGGCGACGAACACGTCTTGTCTGCCGGTGAGCATTAAAATCATGTGTGCACGTGTACATTTCGTGTGAGAGTATTAGAGATTTATACTTTCCCCCTCTCTCACACCACTCTTCCCGTGGAAAGGTTGAAACCACAGTGTCTGTCTGTACAGTAATTTTGACTTAAATGCAGGGTTTGGGAGACAGAGGGAGATTGCTGACATAATGAATTTAGCAGCAAAGCCCTGCCAGCAGGTGATGTGTGTGTACTTGTAGAGGGGGGAAGTATTTTGTTTTCCCTGTCCTCTGTACTGTAAAATCTCAAAAACAGGTGTGTGCGTGCGTGTGTGTCTGCCTGTGTGCATGCGGTGTCTTCCTCATCTGAGTGTGACGTCGCGGTATCCGGAAAAAAAACAGGAAGGAGTATGTCACCATGAGCAGTCGCATGCTTACCCACACAGATACACACACACACACACACACACACGCGTATGACTCTTCGTCTCAGATTCATATGAGCCAGAGCTGTAAAAACCCCATACAGTTTAGGTTTGTACAGATTTGATTACTTGAAAGAGATTTTTTGTGAATTCGTTTTGTAGTCTTTCATCAAGTTGACCAATAAAGCGAGAATCTGAACTACAATGTCGACTAGTCATTTTTATTGTAAGCTTGTTGCTGATTTATAGACATGGATTTTAGAAATAACCTTTTATGTATTTGGTAAACAGTCCCTCATAGTACTTAAAAAAACAGTAGTATGGAGACCCAAAGTGTTACACAATATAAAATGGACAAATGACATTATAAAATGTGTAATCACATAGGAAACAAATGTATATTTGAGTTTTAAGAATGAATAGTATTAAATCGTATAACCTGTAAAATGTTTTCATTCTGCATCTATATACAGTGATTGATTATACAGTCATCAAAATTACTGGCAATTATGTCAATTAACGAATTGATTAATCAACTGGTCATTTCAGCTGTAGATTTTCTCGCAATTTCATGGTTGTATATTTTGTTCAAATTTGTTCATATGATTATTACTTTAATAGTGTTTATTTAATATTGAATGCTTTGCACGTCCATGAAATGTTTTAACTTGAACACAGACATTTTACAAATAATCTAAAATGTTTTTTCAATCTACTATGTGCTTTGCTTGGTCCCCTTGTCAGGGGATAAGTGTGGGATAAGTTAATTTTAAAAAGTTCTTTGGGGGGGATTAAGCCTGAACTGAGTCAAACTACTTAAATGAAAGAGGTTTTGCATTGATCCACAGGGAGGTGCTGTTGAGCTCTTTTGACTCCTCCAGTCAGAAGATCACACAACTGAGACAGAAACACTAGCGGAAACTGAGTGCTGGTTCACAAAATGCTCATTGCTTACATTTTCCAAAGGAAAGGTTTACTTTAACAAGTGCTAGCTGAATGCGTACAAGTAACTGTGGTGGTCTACTTTTGCAGTAGTTGCAACATTTTTAAAAAATAAAATCTTGGATCCTAATGCCATCAGTTAGTTTGTATCAATTTAAATAAGTTTTTAATAAGAGTAGTAATCATCTTTTCTTGCTATGCAGTGGCCTTGTTGAAAACTCAGTACCTCTCTTTTACATTCCTCATTCTATTTTTATCAAAAAAGGATCCTGTTTCTTCCTTAGGCATTTCTCTGGCTCTTTTGGCATTCATTAATCTTCCTGTCATCAACACCCTGTCTTCAAGGCGCTCTGTCCATCATTTTCCCTCCTTTTACATGGCTAAAGAGGTGAAGGGTGAAGGGCAGAGCTGAGAGGGTTGGGTTTGGAGGTTTTTAAAAATTGAAATAAATTTTCTGTAATTTCCTGCCCTGTTGTTTGATATGAATAATGTTGGTTCAGACTTTAAAAAGACGAGTAAGGTGAAATGTGAGGGCGTTACTTAGAGTATGTTTTCCAGAAACACATTTAAGAATTCAGAAGGAAGAGAATTAATTATGACATTTCTTAATAACCTGATGCAGAAACAATTACTTTTAGTTCTGAAGACTAAAAGATGTTTATGATGATGATGAAATATATTGGCTGAAGCTGCACTGCTTCTGACAGAAACCACATTTTCACTGCTTTGATATCTGTTGGCCACTCAGAACCTCAGCCTTTCTCATTCTCCTTCATGCATTTATAGCGGATCGGTTTGAGGACTTAAGACACTTGGTTTTCCCATTTTATCACTGGCTATGTGATTTCAGATTTTTACTGCGGCACTTCCATAGGATAAAGTTACAACACTTTGTGTTGGTCGGTGAGTCTTGACGCCTTTGTTTCTGATGTGCTCAAGTTTACTCTATTCAATACTGTTACAGAAGGGTGAAAATCAAACTTTGGTTCACATCATATGGAGTTCAGTCCATTTTTGTGGCTGTTACATGCTCATCCCTCATAGCTATCAACCTACAATAGTGTCTTGGTTAGATCGGAGTACTATAAGATATTGAAGATGTAGCATATATTCAGATGATATCAAATACTGTACATATTACTTCATAAGGTATGGTGGCCTGAAATACTATGCTGTTTAATTTATGACTGCAATTATGAAACTCCAGAAGGATTTTGTTCATGTGCAGACATGCCAGAAAGAAACCTGTGTAGCCGGCCTTTTGGAAACATAATTTCCCATGTTCAACAGTGTGAACATAAAAACATCTTTTCATTTATGAAAAATAATCCCCTTAATAGATCACACTGTGCCAGTGAATTTGTCATTAGGCTGACAGCATGGTCCACAGTGCTTGTGGATTGAGGGCTTTATGATTTCATCAGAGGTTGTAAAAAAACGCCGTTGCACTTAAATTAAATTATTTTTATCTCCTAAAAACAAGGACTCTAGAAGTAAAATTAGTCATCAAAGTAATTATTTGAGTGAGTGTACTGAAGTATTTACTGAAAAAAGTTCTTCATGACTAAAACAAAAAGATAAAAGGTAAAGAACTGAACATACATTGTGTCTGTAGTCATGTGATTAAATTTTACAGTTGCTAAAATAGTATTTATTTCCCTCCTTATTGAACATACCTACACACACATACAATATATATATATATATTCTTAGCAGTTTTTGATCCCAAAATGTATTTGAATAAGAATGTACTAAAACTACTTATACAAGTAGCCTACAGTGTACTTAAAAGGTAGGCTACGTAACAAAGTAAATGCAAGTCATTACTACACACCTCTGTAGTTGATACTATAGTAGATAAAACTTCTCTGCAATTTGAATATAGAATTAGCTTTTCTTTAACTATTGGTGAATGCCTCTTAAAATGGACTTTACGTTGATTGACTTGAAGCAGCTGGAAGTCAAGTCTGAATTGATCTCAGCTACTCAAACTAACAAGATGCTTTGCTTGATTCTTCAGACCTCGAGTTTCCCAATAAAATTTCTTTGCCAGTGAATTAACAACATCGGTGTCTAAAAGTGCAGCGCCAGCCAAGTAAATGACACCCGATCAGTAAAATGAAAGCCACTTTTGATCAACAGGCTCACTTTCCTTTCGGCTCCCCCGCGGCTTATATAGTACAGCCCTAAGTGTGAGGAATGGTGTGAACAACGGGGACCTCTTCATCCCGATACACCACGTGGATACTGATGATACTGTGGAGGCAAATGTACCCACCCTATCTTATTTTCTCCCAATAGATGGAAGTTGGACTTACGAGCCTGAACTAAATGTCCAGCATTCTGAAATAAAAAAGCCGTAAAGCTGTCGTGGTGCCATGTTCTGCAGCACCAGTGTCACCTGCACTATTTATATCTTGTGAGGAATTCTGGATTCAGAGACTCAGCTGCCACTTCTATTATTACTATTAGCTAATGCTGTAACAAGTACCCAGCTAACATGACACTGTAGCTCCTTTATCCACTGCCTTATTGCATGGTACTAATTATGTCCTCACTGTCAATACTCACACATGTCCAGTGTTATTTCATTTTATGCTGTTGGTCAGGGAAACTGTTTGTATAATGTAAAGAATAAATAGAATAAAAACAATATCAAAACAGTCACATGAAAAACATGAGATGAAAACCATTAGGACATTTGCTATAAAAATAATGAATAAAATAATAAAGATCAGCAACCAACCAGCAAATGTAATAAGACACCTGTGTTGAAAATATAAGATATAAGTAAGAAGTATTAGTATTAGCTAAAAAGGAATATTCAGGCTGTTTTTCATAAGACTAGATGATTGAAAGCGTGTTTATGGCTACCAACTACTCTGAATGAGGTTTCCTTCACCCACAAATGGGTGATAGAGATCAGCTGGACAGAATTACAGTACAATGTCCAACCCTCAGAATGTGCTGTTAATGACAGTAACCTTCTTTAGGAAATATGTCAGTCTTTCCTGGCTCCATGTCTTCAAGTGACAAATGCCGCCTTGTCCCTCTCACTTTGCTTGTGCTGTGCAAGTCAGCAGAGACAGACTTAGTTGCATAAGATAGGTGTACATACAGCTGCACCACCGCAGTACTTAACACTTGTACAGAACTGGGAACATGTATAGAGTTCACAAGTGGAGGAGGAGGAGAGGGGTAAGGCGGCACATGGTGATCCCTCAGCCTGGTACGAGGGCGTGGCATGTTAGCACCACGATGGGAGTTGGAGGTGATGGGTGTCCCGGCCTTCAGGGGTTTACGCTGTAGTATTCCCTGCACCCACAGGCCACCGATACTTTAGCGATAGACTGAGGTAGAAGATGTTGGGGAGGGAGAAACCCTATCCTGCTGGGATATTGAGTTAAATGTCACTGCTCTGCCTTGAGGGAAACACTGACAGGCCGACCCCTATAACAGTCCCCAGATCTCAGAGGTCAGAACGGCTGCACAACAGCTGAGACCTGGAGAACGGCTGGGTGAAACAGAGATGGGGACACACTGACTGAACAGAATAAGAATGAAATGTTTTAGCAACATGTCTGAGAACAAACAAGTTAGTGCAAAATGTTAGTCCTTTTCACTTGTAGATGTTGGGTAAATTGATAAGATTCACCCCTTAAAGTTTAACTTACAGTTCAGCTTAGCTACATATTTGCAAGATGCATATCTTGCTAACTAGTGTGTATTGTGTGCTATTGTGGGTTTACATGAGTTTGCACACTCAACATCACACTAATCATTCTGCCATGTGAACGGGGACAAAGAAATACACAGATCTTTTACCTAAGTAAAAGAAATACCATAGTCTTAAAATACCCCATTACAAGTAAAAATTGAAAATGTTGCTTAAGTATTGTCAGCAAAATGCACTCAAAGTATCAAAAGTAAAAGTGCTCCTCATGCAGAATGTCTCCTTTCATAGCATTATGTTATTATAGAATATTAGATGTTATCATAAATATATTTTAATGTAATGTTAAGTTCTTTATTGTGGTGCCAATTTTAGATACTATGAATACTACTGGGAGATTAGCAATAAGCTATAGTGCTGAATTATGTGTTTTTTAATGTAAAAATTAACTAGTAACTAAAACTGTTAAATACATGTAGTGGTACAAAAGTTCCCTCTGAAATGTAGTGGAGTAGAAGTAGAACGTAGCATAAAATGGAAATGCTCATGTATACAGTACTTGAGTAAATGTACTTAGTTAGAATTTGCCACTACCAGTGAAATTAAAGAAAAGTATTATATACATGTACACTATATAAAATTCAATTCTTCAATCCTAATGCAAAGTGTGTTATTGAGATATATTTGCAACATAAATATTTACATCATTATGTGCGTGCATTCACTGAACAGCTTTGCACCCAGCTTTTCAAAAGAGAATGAATCACTGGTCTGTTGTAGTGTGATGCTTTTTTAGTGCTTTACTAGGCGTAATTGAGCAGGTAAAATATTCATTAAACTAGGGCTTTCTGCTCTTTTTCATTCCCACTCTCTTCTACCTCATGGATGACGTATTGTACATTTTGGGAAAGGAAATGCTCCTCACCGGCTGGCCGGTGGGCCGGGTTAGTTGGCCTCCAGCAGCCGATTGGAAACTTAAAAACTGCCATAAAAACAACTTCCTATTTTAGAAATTCTCTGTGGAGGACCAGCAGAAGCCCATGTTTGTGTGTTACCAAGTATATAGTATATCAAGTATATCAACAGCAATATCAACTGCAAATACTGCAACTATGAGGTTTAGATCCCTGACATGTATAAACACATTTATGATATATATATTTATATGAAAAAAAAATATATATATATATACATACACAAACATATGTTCGTATGTTCCCATATGCTGTTATGAAAGGTTGTCAAATTTTATCTTTACTTTAAACATTTTATTTCCTTTATTTCCACACAAAATGAGTGACAGACTTACTTACAGTCCATGACATTAATTTTATATCAATTTTACTGGCTAGTTGGAAGTCCTTAAGCTCACTTTATAGTCGTTCACACCCTGATGTGAGGTTGTGTGAATCATTTTGGTCACAATGCAGTCGTGAAAATCATCACTTGAACGAAAGTGTAATAACAGCTCTTTAAAGTTGGATTATTGTAGAGTGAAATTAGCTGTTTTTCAGCTATAAAATAAATTAGAAATCAAACCAGGACATTGCAAAAGGTCATGTTATTGTTATTGTTATTATTCATAGTAAAGCTATATTTCAATAAACTCAAACGTCACAACATCACCAACATGTTTTATTTTTATTTGTTGTAGTGATTACATACTATATTACATACGCTACATGTGTAACCCTTGTATAGAACATCACATTGTATCTCAGTGGGCTCGGTGCCATACACACATTGGTGGCATTGAAATGAAAAATGACACAGTCACCAACACACAGTAACACTAACACTAACACTAAGGATGATCCAGATGGCTTACTCTGAAAGCGGTTACATTTTTTCTCATAGCAGATTGATCAAAAATAAACTTTGCACAATGGAACTTGTTATACAGTAACTACCAATACATGTATTATTAGAGTAAAGCCTATTTCACTCAGAAGACAAATTGATGATTCTGGCTGTGACAAAACTCTGTGACTCAGCAAAGCAGCATAACGCAGCAATAAATAGATTGCAGCAAAAATGTGTCCAAGAGCTGTCAAACGCGGTGAGCAGTGACCACTGCTGTTCTTACAGGAACACCTGTCAGTGTATTGATTAGCAACGGCATCTTGAATTCCTCTCTACAGAGGACTCGGCACCACCAGTTTACGGCTGTTAAAACAAACTGTAAATCAGTACAGTACATGCTCAGCATTACGCTTTATGAATTTTCCAACTAACATCTGAGTTTTCACTAAATGAAGATTTACGGATGTACTGTTGTCAGAAACAAGAGAACAAATGATAAATGATCAAGTCCTTACTTACTGAACAGCTTTACGAAAAAAATGAAAGTCGAGCTGATGAACTCAAGTACATAAAAAGGAAACATTTTATTTTCTCTGTTAAATTATATGTATTTTTACTTGTCAATGTCAAATTCAGTTCTCTGAATCCACCACAAGGGGCCATTGTGTCTCTCTGAATCTACCTAAGCAACACCATATCTCCCCACTCCCTTCTGTTCATCATAAAAAAAGAGAAATAAAACCTGATCCTCCTGTATCTGCAGCTGGGGCATTTCCTCTGCAGTGTGATAGTATGACATACTGGCTGTCCTCTTGGCATTCCTGTCTTCCCAGCGATCATTTCTCTACTACACGCTCACTTTCTCCTATCACTGCCATGTTTTAAGTAGGTTAATTATCAGGTCAGGTGTTATTATGACTGACTATTGGCTCAGCAGAACTTTAGAAATGTGTGCACATGTTGTTGACAGCAGAAAGTTCTTGTTTCTGGTTTGAGCTGAGAACTTCATGTGCCAGTGTGCCAGCTCACAGTCTCTTTGTAAAAATGCCAGCTAACTCTTGTACAAGATTATTCATCTGCCATCTCCCTTCGTCTGTCTCTTTCTGTGTGTAGTTCATACTCCTCTCTCTCTCTGGCCACCTTCTTCAGCAGAAACCAGTTGAGCCGTCACTCAACCCCCCTCCCCACCCCGATGATCTCCTGCCTCACTCTTTCACCTTCTCCCTTCTTCTTATTCCACTGACTATGCATGTTCCAAAAACAGATCTCATTTTCATCCACGGTGAGACACCCCCTTCACCCCCTCCTGCCCCTGCACCATCACTCTCCTGCATTGCCTCCTTTCCAAATCTAAGCCTTGTCCCCAGTTCCTGTCCACCATCTCACTTCCCCATTGCGCCACCTCAAGCCCCCACCCGCACCACCAACCCCCCCTACCACCCCCAATGTCCTCCCATGCTGGAATTTAGAGGCGTGTGTCGGCAGGGTATCCACCAATCCCAAGACTCTTGGTGATATAAAACCCTGAGCATGTATGTGCTTATTCGCTCTTTCTGTCAGACCAGCACTCCTGAATTGGAGAGTGCCACACTTCTAGGTGAGGGTGGTGGACCAAGGGTAAAAACTGCAGAGAACAACAAGAAGTAAAAGGGCGTGGATAGGTACGGTTAGACAGGACATCCCTTGTCTATCCAGAAAGGATGGAGAACGCACACACAAAGGTCCCGGCAGAATGCCTGGCTTACTTCGGGGTGAATGAGAATACCGGTCTCACTCCTGACCAGTTCAAGAAGAACCTGGACAAGTATGGCTATAATGGTGAGTGCGGGCATCATGGGATGGGGTGGGAGGCCTACTCAAAGAAGAAAGACAAACATAGTCACTGTTTGGTAACTAGGCCACATAGAGAAACATCTCACATCACACTTAAAGAGAAATCTGAGTATTTGCATTCAGAATACCCCAAACAAAGTAAAGTGAGTATTTTCCAAGTTGCCACCAGCAGAGTTTTCAGAGATACATCGTTGAGTGGAGCTGGGGTTTTTGGTTTTTTTTGCATGGGATGCTTTTTCAGAGAGGAGTTGCAACAGCTGGTAGAAATGCAGAGACACTGAGAAGCAGAGACTTTGAGGGCTTTGAAGAGCTATTTAAAGATAGCCAAAGAAGATGGCTGGAGAGCGAGAGAGACAGGTGATGGCTCAAGAAGCTTCCTGGGTGATATATGGGGCGGGCATTAACAGGAGAGGTGGATAATTTTAGACTGGGTAAAAAGGGGAGGTCATCAGATGACTTATGGCTTAATGATTTGTAATATGATTGCTAATCAATAACCAGTGGAATGGCAATATGGGTGGCAAAGGCTCTGTAAGTATTATAGTTATTATGGTGCAAAAGCAGCACACAGTGATGTTTCTGGCTCCAGCTGCAGTCACTACAGTGTCATTAGGCCTAGGTTAGAAGTCAAAGGAAGCTGATTCAGTATCAAATAAGTGAAAACAGTAGGATGGCTGTTTAAAAGCAGGCCTTAAAGTCACCAAGTGTAAGACACACATATTTTTTGAATCTGTGGAAGTTAGGTCACAATTATCATATTACACCATGTGGTATAACTTGTCTTTGTTTGTTGAAAATGACTCTCAATGAACGGCATTTTTCTTGTCTGATCTGTGAATCATTTGAAATAACCATCCTTTTTTCCTGTCTTTCTGTCTCCATACCTGTTCTCCTCCTTCACCTTTGTGTCCGACTTCAGAGCTTCCCGCTGAGGAGGGTAAGTGTTTATCCACCCAATCAGGTGGCTGGCCAGCCACCTGATTTGACCCAGATGGGAAGACCACCATAAATAATCTAAACTCTAAATATAAGCAGGCAGCATTTTGATTGTGTGATGCCCACATGCAAATGGCATTCTCCAGGCTATTTTTCACCATCTTATGCAGCAAAGATCACAAATCTACACTACAGACTGTAGACACTTCCCTTTGCACCTACATGCAATTTGACTTTACACATTTCAGTAGTTAGATTTATATTTTGTGACATTTTTTTCTTTGTCTGTATCTCTTTGTCTCGCTCAGGTAAGAGCATCTGGGAGCTGATCATTGAGCAGTTTGAGGACTTGCTTGTCAGGATCCTGCTGCTGGCTGCCTGCATCTCTTTTGTGAGTAAACAAGTGTTAGTATATTTATTCAATCATGGAAGTAATTTAAAATTGTGGTGAACTCTGTCACGTTCATTTTATAGTAGGATTTGTAGTGGATATAATTGTAGCAACAAATTCCACGAGACACTGAGGGATGAGACACTTTTTTTCTAAGACAGAACAGGTGCACACTTTTACAAATCTCATTACAAGAATAAACTCTTCAGATTACATCCTGGCAATCGACCACAAACCTTTCTCACATTTACATTTTTGCCACAATGGTCTCTGGCCCTTCTTGCATTCTTGATTGTCATCTTGAAACAGCTAATTAATTGTGTTTAACTTTTAAACCCATCACAGCAACTCATCCAATCAGCATTTCTCTCTGGTCACTTTGTCAAGATAACTTCACCCACCAAGTCCCTCCACCCCTCCCTCCAAGTCCTTATTTTTTAAGGACGACAACTTGAGAGCAGAGAGACAGATTGCAAGGGCTTGTCGGAGGTGTATTAATTCCTTTGCCCAGCTTTCACCCCTTCGGGCAGCTGTCATGATGGCCTTAGAAGGCGAATATTGAGGAGCCAGTGAGAGACGGGGGTCAGGAAAGTATAGGGGGGCTGAAGGGTAGGGGTTTATTTTAAGAAGGCCCCAAGCTGAGGAGAGAAACTGAATCCTTCGGGAAAGGTCAGGCCTGAAGGAAGGAATGAAGGGTCTCCACAGAAACTGGGTTAAAGTCAGAGGGAACAAGGAGTTATGGGATCAAATTAATATCAATGATGTAATCACAAGGTCATGAACATGGCCTGTATAATTGAGCTTTTAAAATCAATTGTACATTTTTCACTTTGTTTGTTATTATATACTAAAAGCTATGTGAAACAATGCAAACAACATTTTAAATGCCCGTGGCAGCCTCCACAATCCATGATCCTCTTATTACTCAGTATTCATATGAAGAATCTTTTCATTCAGACACAATGCAAATATTATTCAAGTTCAGACACATTTGCGTGCTGTTTCTCAGGAGCAGTATCGCCCACTGTCACTGTTGCCTCCACTTCTGTGTTCACACTAACACTGATTTGCTCTTTACCCCTCTGACATCAGGTGCTGGCCTGGTTTGAGGAAGGTGAGGAGACCATCACTGCCTTCGTGGAACCGCTCGTCATCCTTCTTATCCTCATCGCCAACGCTATTGTTGGAGTGTGGCAGGTCAGTGGCGAGGCCTGGCATGTTGAGCAATAAGATATATCCACTGCAAAGATGACAGAAAGTACTCAGGTTCCAGTTACCGCCATGTGTTCCACCCAGACGTAGTTGCGCAACTGTAACATTATCACTTTTACACCTTTGAAGCTCAAAATAGTTAGTGTGTGCACTAAAGTTGCTGTTACAACATAGAGTAAATCATAACAAAACAATAATATTCAGTTCCATTCAAAAAGATTAATAGCGTAGTCACTATATTAGCCATAATTTGCGGATCCCATGGTATGTTTTGAATGCAGGCCGGCTGGATGATTCACTTTATGCAAGTCTAGCTCTTCTACATGCACGCCATTAAGTAATTGGCACTGCTGTCTGGCAGAAGTCACCATGGGAACATTGTTGTAATCACCTCCCCGACATGTGTAAACCAGCTGCTTTGTTCCTGTTTTTCTCAGTGAAAACAGAACTGATCTCGGCAACCTGCTTTAGAAGATTTATGTTGTCCGCCCCAGATTAAATGTTATCACTCCAAATATTCCCCATATACAGTACATATCCCTCAGTTAAATGATGATGTAGATGGATTCTTGGTCCACTTTTAACAGAAAAAAATTTTTGGGAGTGGAAAAGACCAAGAAGATTTTGTTAACAACAATATATGGTAACTTCAGAAACAACAACGCAAGCCAGATGATGGATTTGACCTACTCATATGTCATTAGTAGGTTGTGTATCAGTGTGTAATGACTCAAAGCCTGCTAAAGGACATTCCCAGTGTCATACCAAGATCAACATGAGTATAGTTTATATTCGAGCAAGGATGAACAGGCATGTTGACATCAGTTTATTGATAACTATTAGAGTGTACATTACATTTCTTTGTCCATCATGTCTGGCACAAACTGTGAATGTGTATTGCTGTTGTTATTTTTGCTGACCCCCTTTTCTCATTTGGACTTTTTTAATGACTGACTGTGTCTCCTTGTCTGTGTGTGCCACAGGAGCGTAACGCTGAAGATGCCATTGAGGCTCTCAAGGAGTACGAGCCTGAGATGGGCAAAGTTTACCGTTCTGACAGAAAGAGTGTGCAGATGATCAAGGCCAGAGAAATTGTCCCTGGAGACATTGTGGAGGTGTCCGGTAAGAAATGTCAACATTGTTCATTGGCTGGCTCTTGATTGCTAATTATTTATTAAAGGCGGAAATGTAGCTGTGAAAAGATACAACGAAACATCCAGTGGGAGACTTAAGTTTCTGTTGAGGGAAAGACTGACACAAATTCAGGATATGTCTGGTAAAGGCTGATGGCAAAGCCTCGTGTCTTTTTAAGGCGATGTGTGTGAGACAGGATGGAGTAGCACTGCAGTGAAAATATGCTGATGGAAGGCAAGCAAAATCATGAGTATAAATACCCCCACCAGCACCTGCTGCACCTCTTCTCCCCTCCCTGCCATTCCTCACTTCTGTTCGTTTATCAGTGTACACCTGTTGCCTCTCTAGCTGGCTGTCCCCACCCCCTACAATGTGTAGCTCATTCTCATTGGGCCATGCATGTGTCAGTTTTAGGTTCTGTCTCATTATGGACAAAGTATAAAAAGTTATTCTGAGCACTGGGCCCTAAATTTGGAATAACTTCTAACACAATGTTGTTTAAATATTTTTCAGTGAAGGGTTTCATTATGGCTGACATAAATTGTGCTTCTTAGGAATACAGTTTAGTAATGTTATGGAGACACAAAAAGTTGTCCACTAATATAGCCACCATAGCTACTTTTATTTGATGTTTTATGTAAATTAAAGAAAAATATTTTGTATTCTGTGACAATTCAGTAAATAATAACAAGAATACATTTTAATGATGGCTTCATTGTGATTTGTGTCACAGTTGGTGACAAAGTCCCCGCTGACATCAGGATTGTTTCCATCAAGTCCACCACCCTGCGTGTGGACCAGTCCATTCTTACTGGTAAGATTTCAAGAAACCTTAAAATCTGCCAATATGTGTTTTACCGTTCTCACTTCATTTGCAGTTCTGAGGTCATTTCTTGTTTTCTCTCTCAGGTGAGTCTGTCAGTGTGATCAAGCACACTGAAGCTGTTCCAGACCCCAGGGCTGTCAACCAGGACAAGAAGAACATGCTTTTCTCTGTAAGTGCCATAACATCAGTGTTTAATCTTCGCTGTTGCAGACGTTAATCCTTACTTCATTTCCCATTACCTGTTTTCTTACCTTTTGCTTCTTCTCTCTTCTGCAGGGCACCAACATCGCTGCTGGAAAGGCCATTGGTGTGGCTGTGGCCACCGGAGTCTCCACTGAGATTGGTAAGATCCGTGACCAGATGGCTGCCACCGAGCAGGAGAAGACTCCTCTGCAGGCAAAGCTGGACGAGTTTGGCGAGCAGCTGTCCAAGGTTATCACCCTGATCTGTATTGCTGTCTGGGCCATCAACATTGGCCACTTTAACGACCCCGTCCACGGTGGCTCATGGCTCCGTGGTGCCGTCTACTACTTCAAGATTGCCGTTGCTCTGGCTGTGGCTGCCATCCCTGAGGGTAAGGCAGCACACCATTGAAATCAGAAAGTGACAGTCAGTTAGTCTATGAGTAGACTGTTTGTTCCTCCTCTGCTTGTTCATCACACTCAACGTGTGGAAACACACCACAATGTCCCGCAGGTCTGCCCGCTGTCATCACCACCTGCCTGGCCCTTGGTACCCGCCGTATGGCCAAGAAGAACGCCATTGTCAGAAGCCTGCCCTCTGTGGAGACCCTGGGCTGTACTTCTGTCATCTGCTCTGACAAGACTGGTACCCTAACCACCAACCAGATGTGTGTGACAAAGGTGGGTATCAAAAAGAAAATTGTGTTTGTCTACAAAACTAGCCTACTTCAGACAAAATTATAACCTTCTTTGTTTCCTCTGCCACAGATGTTCATTGTCAAGAGTGTCGATGGCGACCATGTTGATCTTGATGCTTTTGATATCTCCGGCTCCAAGTACACCCCCGAGGGCGAGGTGTAAGTTGGCTGTCATCATTCAAATCCCATATCATCCATACTTTCAAGCACACATAAACCGTCTCTCATTAATTTATAATTCTCTTTGTCCTTCAGTTCCCAGGGAGGTGCCAAGACCAACTGCAGCGCATACGACGGCCTTGTTGAGCTGGCTACCATCTGCGCCCTGTGCAACGACTCTTCTCTGGACTACAATGAGGTAAAGTCACGCAGTTTATTCGCTACACTGAAACCTTGTGGCCTTCCGCAGTTTAAGCAACTCTCTCTCTAACCCTCTTTTTTTTCCAGACCAAGAAGATCTATGAGAAGGTTGGTGAGGCTACTGAGACCGCCCTGTCCTGCCTGGTTGAGAAGATGAACGTGTTCAACACCAACGTGAGGAACCTGACCAAGATCGAGAGAGCCAACGCCTGCTGCTCAGTAAGTTTCCTCATGTTGAGGATCTCATTTTTCCTATTAATACAGCTAATTCTGAACCAGTGAATCTCTTAGTTTACTGAATCAGTCTTATCTCACTTAGTTGTGTTTAATTAGGGCCAGCCTTTGGCGAGTCGACTGCCTTTCTAATAAAAAACATTTTATCTGTATCTTCCAACAGGTGATCAAACAGCTCATGAAGAAGAACGTGACTCTGGAGTTCTCCCGTGACAGGAAGTCCATGTCTGTGTACTGCACTCCCGCTAAGGGTGATGGTGGTGCCAAAATGTTTGTGAAGGCTAGTTTCTTTTTTCCTCTTGCTCACAGCCTTTGGTCAGACACCCGCACTTCTGACTGTGCAGCATTCAACATAACAAATAATCCTCCTGTTACCTCTACAGGGTGCCCCTGAGGGAGTGATTGACAGGTGCGCATATGTGCGTGTTGGCACCACCCGCGTGCCCCTGACCAACGCCATCAAGGATAAGATCATGGCTGTTATCAGGGACTGGGGTACCGGCCGTGACACCCTGCGTTGCCTGGCACTGGCCACCCGTGACACCCCACTGAAGATGGAAGAGATGAACCTCGAGGACTCAACCAAGTTTATCGATTATGAGGTGAGAAACTAAACAAACTCATGGACTTGGTATTGAAATGCATGGAGACAAACTGTGGCTACATATAAAAACTTTGTATGACTCCATTCCCACCTCTCTCCTCAGACTGACCTGACCTTTGTTGGCTGCGTGGGTATGTTGGATCCCCCTCGTAAGGAAGTCACTGGCTCCATTCAGCTGTGCAGAGATGCTGGAATCCGTGTCATCATGATCACTGGTTAGTATTAGGGGTGTGATGAATCAGTGCAGAAACGTGCTGTAATGTGTTCTCTCATAGAACATAATCATACATTTTTATGTATGATGTGTACTATGGATCATGTATTTTACATAATAAATACATTCTTTTGAGAATTTTGAGTTGGCCATTCAGAGGGAAATCTTATATCTAAATGTAAACAAAAGTGTAGCTGTATAAATTTTTTGATTCAAATTTAACAAGTATTTAATAATACAGTACAGAAGAAGCTTGTATATTCCCTAGTTTTTTAAAAGGCCTGTTAACATTTTATTGGGATGTTTTCTCCAGCTAGATAGATCCTAGTATATCTTATGCCACATTAATGCCTGTTTTGTGGTACCATTTTTATTTGTTAAAACATCCACTGTAACTAATTACATCTACTCTTGCAGTTTTATGATATATCCACTCCCCTGTGGTGCAAAACGTGTGTTTCACACCTTGGCCATTTCACTTACGCTCCACCAAACTTCTCTTTCTCCATATTTCAGGTGACAACAAGGGAACCGCTATTGCTATCTGCCGTCGCATTGGCATCTTCAGTGAGGATGAGGATGTAACTGGCAAGGCCTACACTGGACGTGAGTTTGACGATCTGCCCCTCCATGAACAGGCCGAGGCCGTGCGCAGGGCTTGCTGCTTTGCCCGTGTGGAGCCATCCCACAAGTCCAAGATTGTTGAGTTTCTGCAGGGCTTTGATGACATTACTGCTATGGTAAGATCTCCAGCAGCATAAGATGCAAACTAAAATTGACACAGACATAGTACTTTTATTTTTCGGCTATTCTGTTAGTGATTTTGTATTTACAGTATAACTGTGAAATGTCTATACACGTGTGTGGCTCTGAGAGTAGTAAAACTTGTGCTTCCTCTCCTTCCACCCCAGACTGGTGATGGTGTGAACGATGCCCCTGCCCTGAAGAAGGCCGAGATCGGCATCGCCATGGGCTCTGGCACTGCCGTTGCCAAGTCTGCCTCTGAGATGGTCCTGGCTGACGACAACTTCTCTTCCATTGTGGCTGCTGTTGAGGAGGGCAGAGCTATCTACAACAACATGAAGCAGTTCATCCGCTACCTCATCTCCTCCAACGTCGGTGAGGTCGTCTGGTGAGTGCAATGTGACACACACTCTTTCCCACACCTGAACGCTACCTTTCAGCCATCTTTCTCTCAGTCTCTGGTTAAACTCTGCCCTCTCGTTCTATTATTTCCTTTTTCATTCTCTTAGTATCTTCCTGACTGCTGCTCTGGGCCTGCCCGAGGCTCTGATCCCCGTCCAGCTGCTGTGGGTCAACCTTGTGACTGACGGTCTGCCC
The DNA here is from genome assembly GCA_024633595.2 of Lepomis macrochirus. Taxonomy (NCBI): domain Eukaryota; kingdom Metazoa; phylum Chordata; class Actinopteri; order Centrarchiformes; family Centrarchidae; genus Lepomis; species Lepomis macrochirus. Next base: position 16,770,524 of record JALXJV020000023.1, read on the forward strand.
GCCACTGCTCTGGGCTTCAACCCCCCTGATCTGGACATCATGGGCAAGCCCCCACGTTCCCCCAAAGAGCCCCTGATTTCTGGCTGGCTGTTCTTCAGATACATGGCTATTGGTGGTAAGTAGGACTTTGGACATGGTGATTCTATTTGAAAACAGGAAAAGCACATGCCTACACTGCCACTGTAATCTTTCCCTAACAGGATACGTTGGTGCCGCCACTGTTGGTGGTGCTGCCTGGTGGTTCCTCTATGATCCAACCGGCCCCAGTGTCACCTACTTCCAGCTGGTAAGTAACTGTCTCTCTTTCCTGTTTGTCTTCCACAAAGACTTCCATGCAGACACTGAATAACCTCACCTCTCCTCTGTACAGTCCCACTTCATGCAGTGCCATGAAGAAAATGAAGACTTCGCAGGCATTGACTGCGAGATCTTTGAGGCTTGCACTCCCATGACCATGGCCCTGTCTGTGCTGGTCACCATTGAGATGTGCAACGCTCTTAACAGGTAATATTTGTTGTGAAATTGGGTTTTACAACTATTACAGAAAAACACTTTTTGTCAGCAAAAATAAACAAACTTGAAAAATGAACTACTGCACATACATTTTGAAATGGCAATGCTACAGGCGTCTAGTTCTTTTTTTGAAGATGACTTGAGTCGTTTCTTCTGGTAACACAGATATTTATTCTCATAATTCATTTTTTTCTTTTCTTTTTTAAAGCTTGTCTGAGAACCAGTCTCTGGTGCGCATGCCCCCATGGAGCAACTTCTGGCTGCTTGCCGCAATGACCCTCTCCATGTCCCTGCACTTCTTGATCATCTATGTTGACCCTATGCCTGTAAGTCAGCCATCTCTGCTCCCTCCGCTTTTTGTTGCAGTCGCTGTGGTTTCGCTGCAGTTCTGACTCCCACCCTTTTGCCCCGCAGATGATCTTCAAGTTGAACCATCTTACCTTTGACCAGTGGATGGTAGTCTTGAAGCTTTCCTTCCCTGTCATCGGCATTGATGAGATTCTGAAGTTCATCGCCCGTAACTACGTTGAGAGTAAGTTGCACTGCACTTTTTTCACATTCACTCAACAACATATTAAAAATATAATATATAATATATAATATAATCTGTCTTATTTCCTAAAATAACATATCTGATCTCTTTTTTAAAAACTTTAATATAATTCAAAGTGATTAATACTTTCATCTCTTTTTTAATCTTTTAATTATTCATTAATATTTTAACAAAATGTAATCCTTCTTCATCCTGTACTACTGTCATTCCATTACCTCACATCATCTCTTCCTCAATCTATAAATCTTTAGTTCTATATCTAAGTTCTATATTGTTTTTATCTGCTTGACCCCCCCCCCCCCCTCCTCTCACTAACTCACACTTTTTTGTTGATTTTCAGTTTAAATTCAGTCAACCCACCACCATTAGCCTGTATCTAAAGCAAGGTATTCCACAATGTGCACAGCTGCAAATGCCTATCGCCTTGTATCTATAGTTTGTGTGTACATGGTTGTGTTTCCTTAGTTTTGTCTTATGTTTATGCTCTTGTGCAAATCTGTCTTTAGTGGTGTCTACTGTACAAATCATCATGTTGCTGTTGATGCACAACTCTGGGTTCTCCCCATTACTTAATCTGACATGATGAAAAAATGTGTCTGACATTTGTCACAAATTGGCAGAGTGGCACAAAGGTATTAGGGAGATCTCTCAGTGCTGCTGTCTGTCCCTGATGTTCTCCTCTGAGCTTATTTCTGATTTCATACCGGCTCATGAGATGCCTCAGAAGTCACCTCTGAGTTGCTGCCGACAGCAGCAACTCAGAGGTGATTTGTTGAGCTGTTTGTTGAGCTGTTTTCTGTCTGCGGTGTGACCAACGCCTGTTTTGGTACCAGTTTTATAAAAAGGCTTGATATTGTCGATGCCCCACAAAACCGCTTGGCAACACTTTATTTTAACCCTTGCATTTATCATTTCTAAGCAGTATATAAGTAAATGGAATAAATGGTTCATAACACACTATAATGTAGTTAGTTGTAAGCACATAAAAAAGTTTTAAGTGTTTGATGTAGTTATCCTCTCTTAATATAAGCAGATAATGCATGACAATTTAATATAACGCAGCTTTAATTATACATCTCTCAATAGGAGAAGTTATAATTGTTATAATTATTGTACATTAATAAAAATGTTCCTTATTTCTGTTAATAACTTCACAATGTGTTATGAACAGTTTATTATATGTTTACACCCTGCTTATAAGGGTTCAAGTTAAGTGTTACCAAACTCTTTATGCTGTTCTTGTCCATGTGTAAGGACCCTCCTTCGGAAATCACCAAGTTCTTGAAAAGATACTTTCCCTCCTGTGATTACACTGATTATCATCCAGGCCCGGTCAAGCTACATTTGCCTTATTTTTCTTATTTTACAACATTAAATTTGCCATTTTATTTAAGGGCCACATGGTTACAGCTGGTCCCATTTAATAATCTTTATCACCGAGCCAAATTTCTTCCTGTGAAAAACAACCCGCCTCCTCAAAAGTTAAACGTACTGAAAATTAGATCCCAGAGTTTCAACTTTGTAATGATAAACAATAGTTTGAAGCAGGTCTGAGCTCTTTACGTCTCATGTAAACACAACAATATTATTGCTTTGCTCCTCAATAGAAGTTTGGGACTTGATTTAGTTTGTTTGCTGCTTTCATTAGATTACATTATGCATTCGAAGTGAGATTAGTTTTAGATTGGGACGTGTCAAACAACTCGATATTGCAATGATATTTGCATATGATGTTTGTCTGCAAAGATAGTATAAGTGTTGGTCTCTCGTGTTTCCATTGATCAAATCATTTGTCCAAACGTCCTTTCCCTCACTGATTTATCCATGTTCTCTTTGCCAGATACAGAAGCTAAATAGAGATGTAGAAGAAGAGGATCTTAAGAGTTGGAGAGAAAGAAGCGGAGAAGAAAGAGAGAGGAAGATCAAAACCAAAGAGGGCAGGCATAGTGAGCCAACCAATTGAAGAGAGAGGGGAGAAAATACAGGAAAACTGACAAAAATAACAATAAAACTTGTCAAAACTCTACAGAAAAATAGTCTCTATATAAGGAAGGAGATTTAGTTAAGATGAAGGGAAGCATCCCTGCTGATAAAGTATCACAGTATTTAAGATTTTATTCTAAGAAATAAATTATGTATTAAAAGTGATTTTTTTTGTTAAACTTGGATATTCTCAGCTGTTGTGTTTTTGTGTCCATTTTCATATGATTGACTTTCCAGCTCATTATTTTTATTCTAGTCTTTGTTGCTAGTGTCTCGTGCAGCCTCCCTGCTTTGGCTGGGCTCTGTACAGTGTGGTGTAGGGTTGCAAAATGACTTCATATGGGCAGAAAAATCACATGCCTCCAGCTGCCAGCGCTCTCTATAGGTTCCATGCAGTCAGCGGACTCTGTTGGCGGTCCCATGACATACAATGGGCATGTCGACTCAGTCACAACACTTTTGGTCTTATATATTGTTTACCTGTTAAGCTGCAATAAAGTGATTACAAATTCATGTACTTGTATTGTGGAGCACATTTTTATTGACCCTTTAAACAATTTAAGATGGTTTTCCTCTTCATGTACATGTCAGGAGGTCCACTGACTATAGTTTTTAACATCCAGCATTCAGAAGTGAGTCAAACAAATATATTTTATTGTTTTGGTTTTTAGCTATTGTCAAATTTCTTGACAGTATTTCTGCCCTCTTGGACTGCGCAGTGTCAGTTCATTGGTCTTTGGTTTGCAGAGCTGCATCAAATTTTAAAATGCCCAAATCCGTTAGATGAGGGTCCTGAAAGGTATGTTGACTTCCTTCATTTGCTTTTCATAGTCTTCATCAAACAGCGTTGACTGCTCGGGTGTGAAATGGTTCATCCAATCACCCACCTCACCTATAAAGAAAGAAAATTCAGAAGAGATTACAACCATGTTAGATATATAAATCAATAACTATATACTATGTTGAACTTAGCAAGCTAACAAGTAATTATTTTACCTGGAATCTATATTGAACATTAGGGCTCCCACGTTTATTCAATCTGCTACTTGTTTTTCAATTAACTGATTATTTGTTTGGTTTATGAAAGAACCCGAGCTTAAAATTACTTGCTTTCGCTGGAAAACAAGTCCAAAACTAAAAGTCAGACTACTAAGACTACAAGAATATAGAAAAATAAGCAAATGCTTGAAATTATAAAAAAGAAGAAGCAATTATCAAAATAGTTGCAACTTAATTGGTTGCCAACAGACTAATCATTGAATCAACTAAGTGGTACCCAATGTCGGGTCTGGGGACCCCAGGGGTTCTTGAGGAGGTTCCAGGTGGTCTCCAACAAAAAGGAGAATTTATTTTTGTTAGAATTCCTTCCATAAGTAAAATAATGACAGAATTTATGACTACTTGGGTCATGGATTTCATACCCTTTCTGTTATATGTCATCAAAAAGCAAAAATCCTGTTCATGGGGGTCCGTGGTCTAATTTGTGTCAGCCTAGGAGTCCTTGATGTGAAAAAGTTTGAGAACCACTGGACTAATTGTCAGCTATATTTTGCATAAAGTTCTCATAGTCTATTAAAAAACAAGAAGCAAAGGCAAGAAATCCAGGGACCTCTAGGGGGTGCCGCTGGACTGTACAATGTGAAGTACAAGGAGAAGACAAAAATATCATGACACAATACTACATACTAATATATAATAATATAAGATGTGTTCATGATATTGTATTCCTTACTTTAAACCTTTGTACATGCCCTGCCCTGCTCATTTTTTATTATTTGATAAATATTACCTTTCTGGACAAGACTGACACACCTTTTCTCATGAAGGGAGAGATGGACTGATCAAAAACAGGTGCTGGGATGCAGGAGTAGTTTGCCATCGGGTTCTCCTTCATGTTCTTAAAGGATGTGAGCTCCACAATTCGGTTGATGACCTCATCAGATACAGACAAGTCCAGGTACCTCATGATGCGCTCCACTTCACGCCTAGGATTCTGGGAGAGTAAATATGATGGTAGGAGTGTGTACAAGATGCTTTGGTCCATATGTTATAGAAAGGCTCTCCTTACCTCTTTCATGTCCTCATAGAAGAGGTAAAGGATATTCCTCTTCTCTCTCTCTGCCCAGTATCCTTTCACGTGGTCATACCAGGAGCCCCATCCCACTGTAGAAACCAAACTCAGTGAACACCTTTAATGGGAACGCTATTTCCAAAGGTTTGTGCTAACTTTGACTACTGAGCAGTTATGTTGTAACTGTTTTCTTAATCATTCATTAATCATCATTTAGTGGAGATTAATCTTAACTTTTGGGTTTTGCCAGGTTGTGAAAAATCCCTTTATCAAGAAGTCTCACCAATAAACATTTAATCCACTTACCCTTTTTTAAACAGACCTTCCTGTCAGGAATCTTGGCCACAATCCATTCATTAACAACTTAATATTTGACAACTGCTGACACTGACCTGATGAATGATTGCAATAACCCTTATTTATAACTTAACACCAACATATATATGCACATGTACATGACATTTGAGACATTAGAAAGTGAGAAACCTGACACTCTCTCAATAACTTAGCATAGCATTTGTTACTGCAGAACTGATTCTTAGAAAGTGAGAAAGTGAGTATTTATCAGGCTAATGGATTATCAACATTTATAAATTCAGATGTGATGGCTTATTAGAAAGTGGGACTCTAAACCTGCAATTACCGATGTGTTCTACTTGGGGGCAGCTGTAAATGTACAGGTAGGTGGTGTAACCTGCTAAGCATTTTTGCTTGTCAGACCTTCTCCTCCTCCTCTGCCATCACTCCTGCGTCCCTCAGCAGGTGTGTGGTTGACAGACAGCTCTGAGCATTTGGATTTCTTTCTTTCTTTCAGGGCAGAGAGACGTGATTGCAATCTTGCCGGGGAACTGGAGCTGCCTGCAGAGATCGACTCTCATGTTCCACTCCGGATCGGAGGCAAAGAGCCTTGGAGTCTGTGAAGGTTCTCAGTCATCCAAGTCATAGTTATCCAATGAAGGTTGAGGTCAAGGGTAACTGGACTTGGTTTCTTTAACCAAGTCCAGTTACCCTTGACCTTCGCTGGATAAGAGCCTTGGTATTTCTTTTGACCTGATGCTTTTTTTTTACTCCACCCTCCCTGACAAACTGGATGGGGTGTTCAAGTGGTGATGAGCATCCACTGCTTTCCTGCCTCCGCACCTCTTGCACCTTGGCCAATTTTACCTGTTCGTTGAACTTTCGACAACGTCCCTGTGAAAAGTGCGGCCTTGCAGCCTGACAACATGTGCTGTAGGCTTGCATTGGGGCGTTGCAGAGCAAGCAGCATTCCTTTTCCCCAAACCACTAGTGGAGGTTCGAGGACAGGGAAGAGTGTCATATGTAGACCTGATGAGGAAATTGAGTCTTGCCTGTGGGATCTTTCATAGGGGATGACCACAAGGGATTTTCCAGTTGACGACCCTGTCCCAAGTTGTCCAGTTTCTTTGTAGACCTAGCGACACAGTGTTGATCTTGTAACGCTCTTCTTCCATCCTTGTCACTTCTGCAACCATCATCTCCTTTCTTTGTTTCCAGTCAGCACTTCTCCAAACACTAGTCCTGCCCTGCCCTTGCTCCCTGGACCTTCCTAACCAGTTCTTGATGTTATAGCCTACCAATTGCTCGGTCGACCTCAGCCTGCCAGATCTCAGTTTACGTTTCTCACTGACTGATCATTGGACTTTCTTAGTTCAAAAACCAGCCTAGTCTTTTCCTGCTTGCACCCCAAACTGATGGAATACAGTGGCGTAGTGGTGTAAGGTGTTCTTCCCAAAGAAGCCGGTTTCTGTAAAGCACAGCAGCATCCCCAGCCACGTTCGAATGAATGAGTTGGTGTCCATCTTACTTGCTGTAATTGAGAAAAATAGCCATTTCTGAGAAAATTTCAGGGGCCACGTCAGTCTCCTGTATAGTTTGAACTGGTAGGACCACAGTTTGTACTTCCCCGGGAGTTGGCTTTGGTCAGTCCTTGCCAGGCCTTCTGGGAGCTGTCTCAACATGGATCTCCCATCAAGTCATGTTTCTGGCTACCAGTCATACCAGACAGATGTAAGTCTAATATTCACTCAATTGTAGCCCTGGGTTTTTTTGTCCTGGGTTCTCATATTTAGCTGCTCAATGGTCCACTATGTTCACTAGCTAGTTGCTAATGGTGTATGTCTGCTGTTTGGTGCTAAGCAGGTAGTTTCAGGCAGTTTATCAAAGCTAAAATGATGGTATGAGATCAAGGAAAGGGAACCACAAAATTACCTGAAAGATTATAAAAAACTCAAGTGCTCCAACACTTGACTGCAGAGTCAAGACATTATCCTTTGTAGAATCATCCATATGAACAACAACTTTCACTAACATGTAGTCGTGTTGTCCATTCTTCAACTAAAAATATTGATTACAGCCACTGATAAATCATTAATAAGTAGTTTTCCAATAGTGCATAAGGTCTGCAGTTGCGAATGTTTTTAGGTTGTTAATGAATAGATTTTGCTCCAGAAGGTAAGTGGTCTAATGACCCAAAGAGTGGCAAAGGTAAAAAGACCAAACACGTATCATGTAACAAGTTTTCACAATCTGGCCATCCAAAAGTAATGTGTAAAGCATGGGTCTCAAACTCCAGGCCCGCAGGCCACATCCGGACCTCCCTCCCCCTCTATGTGATGGGAAAAAATAACAAAATCTGGCCAGCCAAATTCTTATTTTATTCAGTTATATTTTATAGCTGTTTCATGTCAATTCAACCTACCAATTTGACATAATTCAAATAAAAACACAATTTTTAAATTTCATTTAAAAATTGCATTTCGTTTGTCATGGCAAAGGTGAAAGGTAAGGTGGCCTCAAATGGCAGAAGAAGAAAGATGTTGCTGTCCAAATCGAAATGTAAGGTGGATGATAAAAACAGGCTGTATCAAGAAAGATGGACAAAGTAGTAGGCTATTTTTGTGAAGTTTAATAGAAACGCTTCCTGCCTGATATGCAAAAAAAAGTTAGTTTTAAAGGAATATAATAAGTAGGCTACCAGGGAGAGAAGAGGACAATGGCCACGCAGCTACAGAAAGGATTTATATCACAGCAAAATATTTTTCATAAAACCAAGAAGGATGCAAGTTATGTGGTGAGTGAATTAATCACCAATGAAGGCCAGTTTGAAGGACTGTGTGTTGAACGGTGCGGCTATTTTATGTGCAGGAAAAAACAGTTCAACAATATAACTTCAGCAAACACAGTGGCAGAACGGATTAGCTAGTTATCATTAGTGACATTTATGATCAGTAATGTGATAAAGTTAAAACCTTTACTGCATACTCTGTGTCGCTCTATGAAATCACCGATAAAACTGACATGGCGATGCTTGCAATTTTTATCAGAGGATGAGACGTTCGAAGTGACACTGGTTTGCGCTGGATTACCATGGAGCTGACTGGAAGGCATTACAACTGACGGAGCCTCATCTATGTCAGGCAGAAATAACGGACTGATGGTGCTGGTACACAGAAAGTTAGAAGAGGAAAAAGCAGGTCCAGCAGTTGTGCTGCACTGCATTATTCATCAACAAGCACTGTGCAGCAAGTACTTGAAATATGAACATGTCATATGTTGTCTGTTGCAAATGGAACTTATTGATTTGCAACACAGTGAACTAAAAACCACATTTATGGAGGCACAGAGAAAAGCAGATCTTATTGGACAATTTCTGAGATTTACTGTATCTCCATCCTTCCCAGAACTGTCCAAAGTGTTCAGTCAGTTAATGTGCCTTTTTTGGAATCAAATTTCTGTGTGAAATTGTTTTCTCAACTATGAACTGATTGAGTTACATATACTTGAGAATGCACTACATTTGAGTAGTATATTGTACTTTTTGACTTCAGTGCAATTATCAGTTTATTTCAGAAAAACACATGAAAACGTTCAAAATATGTTGGTAGTGGTAATAAAATGAGTACATTTTGAGAACATTGCGCTTTCTTCGAGTACTTAATGCTACTGTGGCCCTCCTATGAGATGACAGTCCCAAAGTGGCCCCTGGATGATTTTTAGTTTGATACCCCTGGTGTTATATATATGACAATTTCATATACCTCAAAACAAGAACCACCACAACATTTTCAACTGAATGGCACTTCAGCATGCCGCCTTGCAGAGTGCTGCTAATCTCGTCATGGCCATTGAGGCATACTGAATTTCTCATGGTGAAAAACAGAGTGTTAAGGAAGCTTTCTCAATCTCTAAAATCGTCATGGATTACAGAAATCACCAATGTTTTTAAATTTACAAGAACCTCTGGCTGGTGGACTGGGTAAATGTACCAGACTATCGTGGTCATTTCTTGGTTGAAGGTTAAATGACACTCAGGAATGTGGTTTAATCTACTTACACTCTCCCCGCATGAACTTGTGGATGTATCCCTCCCAGGGCCCTGGCTCAGGCTGGGTCCGATTCATACAATCAAAGTAGTAGTAGCTCACCATGTTGTCTTTGGCATTGCGCGCCACATAGATAGTCTTTACACATGATCATGGGGAAGAGATGAAGGCAAGATTTATGACAACAATCTAGATAATAGGTAACCTAATGAGGCAATCGCATAGTATTGTATAGGTAACCTCTCATCCCATTTACATGCATTGTTATATGAACCTTTCACCCTATTAACATGCATTTACAGTTCACTGTGAAGCAATATAACTCACAGCAGGATTTTGAGCTTTGTTGAATCTGACAGATTCTTACCTTGCACTTGTTTTCCCAAAATCCAGGAGGCACCAACTGAAAAGGAAGATGTGTCTTGATAATTCTTGGGGGATCCATTGTCTTCAGAAGATCAAGACCTGAAACACAAAGAAAGGATATATGTATGAAAGAGTTGAAACACACTTCTGTTCCATAATATATTTAATTCCATGTTATGCTTATGTTGTATAAGTCCCAATCTAATGCACTGAGATAGATATCCACAACTGCTATATGACATTCAACTTAGTTAAAAATATCTTTGTTTTCCCAAGATTTAGGGCACTTCTTTGTAATGACCCGAGAGTTGTAGTGATCTAGTAGGATTATGAAGAACTTATTTAATTTTATTTTTAGGTTACTTTAGCCTAAAGACTCTTGTAGTAACAACAGTCAAAGTATTAACCACTTAGCTGCTTTTAGCTCATTGTTCTGCTTTGTTCCCCTTTTAAGTACTGTATTGATGAAGAGAATACAAAAACATTTTGGGAAATATTATAATTCCTTTCTTGTTGAGAGTTAGGTGAGAAGATTAATAACGCTCTTGTAACTGTATAAATATGAAGCTACAGCAAGCACCCACTTAGCTTAGGGTGAAGACTAGAAACAGTAGGAAATAGATAGCCCACCAGAACCTCTAAAGCTCACAAGTAACATGCTAGCTGTTTCCCCATGTCCAGTTTTCTTTACACTAAACTAAGCTAAGCCAACTGGTTGCTGGCTGTGAAAAGCAAATAAATATAGGCTATTTCCCAAAATGTCAAACTCTTTCTTTGAAACTGTTAAGCAGCTTCCATCAAATCCAGTAGACAGCGATTTCTAGCAAAATAACTCTGATAACAGTACCAAATGGCATAAAATTTGCTGATGTTTCTCCAGGTGTGAATAATACCATATGTAAGTAAATTACAGCTTGCCATTACTTTGTTAGCAAGTCAACCTTTTTTTGTTTTAAAATGTCTTGCTGGGATAGGCTCCAGCCCCCCCGCGACCCTGTACGCAGGATAAGCGGTTGACGATGGATGGATGGATGGATGTCTTGCCCCCTAGTGGCCGCAAAAATCAATTTACACAGCTTTAAAATTGAATTGTCAAATAAATAATTCAAAGAAGCTAAAGGTTGTGTGGGTGCTTAACTTGGCTAAATTTGAGCTAAATTATGTTTAGCTCAAATTTAGCCAAAACACTATTTCTGCATGACTAACTACATCGGTTTCTTTGTTTTTTGCCACCACCACAAACTGCAGGATTAGCTGTCACTCAGCTGTTTGGTCATTTTGGCGCTGAGAGAAATGTTTATGGGTTAATAGCTCATTAACCCTGATTAAGCGGAAGAAACTTGCCGTTATAAAAACATTCCTCCAGTAATTGGATTTGTGAGTTCTGACATGCCACAGTTAGAGGATGTATTAATGGATATTTTGGATGTGAGGAAAACAGGGGGTGAACAGCTCAACCCCCCAAATATGAAATTATTTCAGAAATGTATTACCCATACATTATTGTACTTTATTAAAAATTGTAAATGCAATCACACACAAAGATGACAACATGAACACACACCTGAGGGGATGGGTGGTGGGGAGAAGATCTCAAGGAAAGGACTGCGGACAGGTGTAGGGGCTCGTTTGCAGGCCTCAGCATCTCCGTTGTGATAAAGCAGATCAACTATCTCCTGGGTCCATGTGGTGCCTTATGACCCAGAAACATAAATTAAGACTGAGCTGAATGTATAGGATCATTTCCATGTATTTAATCTCACCAGTTTGAGTCAATTGACATGTAGGCATAATATATGATCCACACATATAGGCATAGTCTTCCCTCCTCTTTTGTGTCCTTTGTTTGGGTAAGTAACCTCTTTAAATGTACATGTGGCACCTGTTTACATCAATAATAAATTAATTTAAATTCATCTATTAACTCATTAACTTTAACAGTTCCTGTGTTTCAGCAGGCTTTCAGCTCATGTTCAAAACTTTCAGCACATTCAAAATCTCTCCCATGTCTGTGCTCTTTGACATTTCAAGAATAATGTTGCTCCACTGATTATCCCTTTCAGACCATCTGACAGACACAATTACTGTTTTGGACTGTACTGGATGAGGAGGTGGAAAGCTAACTGAAAACAGTTCTGATACATCTAACGACAAAACCACACAAATGGTTAACTTCAGCAGCTTTGATGAAATGCAGCCCTGCACAGTGGGAAGCATCCTGGAGCAGAGAGATAGTCCAAAACACAGCAAAAGCGTCTGCAATCAGCAAGGGGGGGATGCAGAGACAGCAGCGACACAGAGAAAAGACGCCACACTGCATCCAAATATTTCACAACTCTGAATAGCTGGAAAGTGCCAGGAAATACTAAAACATGCACATATAACTCGAAGTAGACAATTCTATTGAGACTTAATTCTCAAAATTTCAGATTACTATTATTTCATAGTTGAGTCATTCCATAAAACCAATTTGAGTCCCTCTGACCATTTTCAGTGTATTTTATCTATAAGGTCACCAAAATCTACTTTTAAAACCTTTTTGCATCAATTGAAATTAAAAATGAAATAAAGTGTAAAAACATATACATATATTTTATCTTTATGTTAAAAATTCTCTTTTTTTAGTTGACACTGCCTATTTTGTCGTGTCCTTCATGACCTTCCATGAAAGTGTATTTGGGATATAAATATATATTGATGTTGTGGTCAACAAGCTTAACGACTCAGCTATTACTTATGAAAATTATCTTTGTTATTTCAACAATGTATATGATTTCTTAATCTCATGCATGCAGACTATTTGCTCTCCTGTTATTGGTTATGGAAAAATCACAACCCTGTCACACTCAACTCCCTTTACTTTACTTTATAACAGGGTTGTGAGATTGGGTTCTGTTGTATTTTAACACTTTGGTTGTGAAGTTATCCAATTATTTTAATTAATGATTTTATTTGATCGACAGTGTTGTACCATGTTAATGTTATAATGTTAAATGTAATAATGTCCATGCAAAAGCTGGGTGTTCTGCCTACAGGCACCTTTCTTTACCACACTGGTAAAGAAAACTCAGAAATGGCTATTTTTCTCAAGGAAAATTAAGAAGGCTATCCACCCATCTAGTGTGTATAATTTGTGTATATACCTTTTGGGTTTTTTTGAGTAGCATAAAGGGAACTACAAACTTTATCTCATTATACAACCGTGTTGTAAAATGACAAATAAATCTACCTTGTAACCTTGTACATACACACACACACACACACACACACACACACACACACACACACACACACACACACACACACACACACACACCTTTACTTCTATCTTTGTGAGAATATTCATTGACCTATCCAACCTTAACCATCACAACTAAATGCCTAACCCCAACCTCTTCCCTAAACTGAACTTAAACCCAATTCTAACATTGACTCTAAACTGAACCCTCAAACAGTCCTTTGAAGAAGTGAGAACCAGCCAAAATATCCTCACTATCTTCAATTAAAAAATGCAGTTGGGTTAACAAAACAGCAATTTTATCTAAATTTTATTTTATTTTATTTTTTAATTTATGAAAAACTAATTTCATATTGGTGAAACTACGTCTGAAATGTTTAGAGCTATCATAAGAATATTGATTTTAGTTAGTAATTCTAAAGTTAAACCACATCTCTGATAAACAAAACAATCAGGTTGCTGTCGCAAAAAACAAATATATGAAGACGCTGACAGACTTAGTGGTCAGGCTATATTATAAAATTATTGAAATATTGTTCCTACAGTCCCAACTAAAGTCTACGGTCTTGAATGTATGTGAGCTACAGATACCTGCTTTGGGGTAGGTGGCGATGAGGAGGTCTGAGGGGTCAGGACGGAAAGCCCAGACTGAGTCCCAGTTGTTGGCGATGAAGCACATGAGAGGAACTCCTCTGACTGGGATGAGAGGGAATCGGCTGATGGAGGCATGAGCCCTCTTAATGGCATCGGTGTAAGACAACTCGCCCTCTTCTGACATGACTGATACTGTTAAATGTTTGCTCAAGGAAAACAAGAACCCAGTTGCCAAAATGTTGACTGTGAAACGGCTCAAGCGAGGCCAGTAGGCTACGGTTGTTCTTCCTGAAGTCCTGTCTTTTATAACTCCTCTCTCGGGTGACTTTTTGTCCTTTGTCAATCATTCACAGTTTGGCTAATTTACTTGTGTAGCCTGCAACATAAACTCACTGCTTGTACATATCCGTCATTATCTGTTCCTTGTGTCCGCGTCTGCTGGCCAGGAATTGGTTGGTTTTGTCCCCTCTAGATTCTTTGTGGTTTCCAGCCAAAAATCCTCTCCAACATCTGAATCCAAAAGCAACAATCTCTCCGTATGGCTCTCCCCAAAAACAATCCCTCCTGAACCGTAAGCTGCAGCCAAAGTGCTCCAGTCACTCTAAAATGTGATTCTTTTCACCCTCTTTCTATCTTTGCAACCCGAGTGCTTGTACCAGGTTCTTGTCTGCCTGCGATCACTGGAACTTGCACAAGCAGACCTACACTAAAGTGCCCTTATGTAACATTCCCAGTTACGTATGAATTCCACTTTTTTTCACAATACTATCTTAACTGCTTCCTCTGTGTTTTCAGGAAGGGGCCAGGGAGGGTCTTAAAAGAGCTAGACCACACAGAGGCAAACTGTAATCACACACAAAGAGAACAAAAGAGGTTGATTCAACATTTAATCTGACAGCTCAACAAAAGTATGTTAACACAATGTCGTTTCACTAATGTTTCTTACTCTTTTTTAAGACACAGAAAATAATAGTTTTGTGTCACAGTGAGAGGTTTGAATGTGTGTCCATATTTTCCTATAGGCTAAAACGTTTTTTTGTGCGAGACAATCTGCAGACACCTTTGAGCTAAAACTCACCTTTGGACTTTCAAAGTCAACAAAATGATGACCTACTGGCAGTAAAAGTTCTGCTATCCTCGATTCTGCTTGTATAAGCTAAGAAAAAATAATTATGTGTGTGGACATGCAGCTGGACATGATTTCATTTGTGTTCGGAGCCCTGTGTGCTCAATTCAGCCAGAAGCAGCTCTGTTTAGACTTTACATTCCAGGACTTCCACACTCAATATCCTGCCAAAGGTAGAAACAATATTTTCATTGAAAACAAGCTTGGCTTGACAGCAGCCAGACACATCTAACAACAGACAGAAGTCCATTTTTGAATACCTGTCCTTTGCAGCTTTTTTTCTTTCAGTATGTATGTCACTATCACTATGTACTATTATGTATACTACTATGTAGTAATATTTCACCTAGTACAAAAAAACACAACATCCCTTGTTTCACAACTATAGTAGGTTACATCTGAAAAACATGTTGCAAATTGAAGCACAACATGTTCATCCAAAGTAGATGTATAACTTTGGATAAGATTCTCTTCTCTGTGGTTAAAATACCTCCTACTATTACTAGGGTCATTGTTCCTAATTGATCATTGCTGAAACGTTTGCTTAATATGAATGTATGTATGGTTATTACATTTGCCTGATATGTTAAGATTCAAAACTTCAGAATCACCACCTTAAGGCATAAGATTTTCACTGTATGTGACCTCAGTGGGATTCAAATCTACAGCCTTAGTGCAAGTAGTGTTCTATGTAACAAACAGAGCTGCTAAGGACCACTGCAATGATTACAGTATGTACCATACTGTAAAATACACCACATGATTACCATCCATATGTACATTGCTAATTTCACATGGTGGTGAACTCAATTGGTAACCACATACTGTAAAAGGGGGTGTGAACAGCAATTCCTTTTAACATGGAGCAGAATAGAGCAGGCAGTGGAATCAATCAGAGACCTCGAGAACAGGCTCAGAGAGGTGGGCAACGCCCCCCTCATAGAGGACAGGCTCACATAAGTTATTTCACAAATTGTTGTTTCATTCATATATTTTATATGATATATTTTTATATATCATATAAAATATATGAAATATGTGACATCAATAATGTCTTTTTTAAATTGATTAAATATTGAGCACTTTGGGCTGCCTTACAGAAAAACAAACCCTAGTAAAGGCAAGTTTTATGCAGGGACATAAAAAGCAAGTAAAAGCTGACCTGACACTGGACTGCTATGGCTAAAAGACATGCTTTTATCACCATACGTTAATCTTCTACACCATCATAAGGAGCTTTTCTTTCCACGAAATACAGAAAAATACATGAGGAATCAAAGCGAGAGGTTACATTGTAATATTTTCATGTACATATATTCTGTTCTTCCTCATATTTAAGTCTTCAAACAAATAGTTCCTTGTGTAGCTGAAGGATAAAATGTTTCTCTCATCTGTTTGTTTATATTATTTTATCCGGATGGAGGTTAAATCAGTAAAGGAGATGCTTCCTGATGTGGTTCCACACATTCAAATATGAAAGCACAGCCTTTATACTCTTGGCCTGTATGCAGCTCCACCAGTAGTAGCTAAGTATTTCTGGAAACAAAACAGCACTCAAAATGAGATCTATTAATAAAACAACAGTATGGAGCCATTAAAGATTAAGAAAGAAGGTAAGACTGAATGAGCTTGAGGTTTGCAGGCAAGCACTTCACCGTCATCACCTTTATGTTGGGTGCTATAAATCTCAGGTAATCTGAATGCAAGCCTGAATGACCAACACTGATTTCTGGTCAGATCTCAAGTGACTCACATGTTAGTTTTCAATGTGGCTGGGCAATGTCATATAAAAGGAAAAGTGATATTGCCCACACCACAGAGAAGCAGGCTTGCAGATTTATTTATTAAATATGTGTCAAGGTATTATTTGGACTAGGACCACACTAATCCTTTTACAATCATTTTTAAATAGTAGTGGTGAATGTTGGTTTCATGACTGTTAAACCAGTAAATATAAAATACAGAGGTTGTCTTTGGCATTGCGTGCCACGTATCCTTTACTTTACATATGATCGGAGGGGATCGGATGAAGGCAGGATTTACACAAACAATACAGAGAACAGGTAATCTCATGAGACATTTGTTGTTGGTATTGTATGGTATTTATACTCTCTGGGTCACTATTTTCTGAAGATTAAGACCTAAAACATTTGGAGAAACTGATATGTACACACTGAAAGGGTTGAAACAAACCTGTTCACCAGGTTTTCCATCATCATTTTACAAATATGCACAGTACTTTGTGTAATACTTTGCCTGCTTCCTCTGTGGCACACATACCTAATACCTCTGTTGAGTCCAGAATTAGCATGTTTCATTTGCAGCACTTAAAGCCAAATGACCTTATGAGCTCCACAAAAACTCATTTTTTTAAATAGAGGAATTTATGTATGTGCCATTTTGGTGCTAAGGGAAACATAGTAAAGGAGTAAAGGCAGGGACACAAGGTCAAGGATTTGTAAAGATTGGGCTTTATTAGCCAAAACAAAGTTAAATCATATTACACAAAAAAGTAACAGAATTACTTAGCAAATCTTACCTCTTGAATGACACAAAATGTTTCACGATCCTGTCCTGTGTGCTGGGTTTTTGGTCTGAGGGTTTTGGTTTTGCATGTCAGTTATGTCACCTGTTCTGAGTTTATTCTTATCTGTTTAGTTTCATTATTCTGTTATTTAGTCTGTGTGTTTGTTCCATGTCTTAGTCCCCAGTCCTGTTTTCCTGTTGGTCCCGTCTCTGTTCTACTCCGTCCTGTTAGTCAGTTGTCATGTTCCTGGTCTTATGTTCTGTTAGTTCTGTGTCTGAGTTCATGTGTTAGTGTTTACTTCTGGTCTGTGTTCTTATGTGTTATTTTGACCCATGTCTACCTGAGTTCAGTTTTGTTCTCAGTTTCAGTCTGTGTTCCTTGTGTGTTTATTTGTGATCTGTTTGCTGGTGTCTGTTACTCCTGTAGTTCCTCTGTTCCTTTTGCTTGTCCACTCAATACCTTGTGTCCCAGTTAATGTATGGTCTTGTGTTTTGCATCTGTGTGTGTGTGTGTGTCTCTGTTTTCCATGCTGTCTCTCTGCCTACCTCATTAGCCCTGATCCCACTCAACTGTGTTGCTCCCCGCCCTGCTCGTTTGTCCATGTGTATATATACCTGGTGTTTCTGTTCTTTCGCTGTCCGGTCATTGTAGTGTGTCGTGTGTTTACACACTGTCATGTTTGTGCTCTGTGCCTGCTCTGCCCCGGATCTGCCCCATTTTGGATTTTCTGTGTGTTTTGGATTACTTTTGTTTTGGGACTCTGTTCACCAGCCACTCCTCGCCTTTTGTTTTGCCTTAAATAAACCTTTTGAATTTTACCTGCTCCACTCCTCCGTGTCCTGCATTTGGGTCCACCTACCTGCTACCCTGCACCCCAACCGTGACAAAATGAGACACATATATTGGGTTTCAGTATTGTTTGTGTATATTTTGTTCCTGTATATGTATATGTATATATATGTATATATATGATATAGGTGATCGTCGGTTCGATTCCCGGTCAGGGCGTGGGTATCCAGGTGGACCCTTAGGCAAGGTCCTTAATGCTACTGGCCTACCTCAGGCATGAGTGAAACCGCAAATAGAAGAGTCATACCGGCTCGGACGTCGCCCGGGTTAACAAGGTCCGCGTCAGTTGCTAGGGAACCAGGGCAACCTGATGAGAAATGGGCTACTGGAACAAGACATACATGGACTAGAGCAGAAAACTTGGATCTGATGCAATGCTACTATACAAGCAACCCCAGTGAGAGGGGTTATATGCAGAGATTATGGGATATATGGATGCTTCGAAACCCATCATCAACACTGACAAAGAAACAACTCCTAGCTCAGTGTTCTAACATCCGCAAACGGCAGCTCCTATCACAACTAGAGATTGATGAGGTACAACAAATATGCTACGGCAAGGGGGAGCCAGGACGACAGGTCAGCGGGGAGATTTCATCATCATCCCCACACTCAGAGATTGGGTCCCAAGCCCCAATAAGCCCTTACGGCACAGAACTCAACATAAGGGCAGCTGACCTACGAATGAAGATCATAGCCAAGCTGGACCCCCTAGTACAACGACCAAGACTGCCAAGGCTAAGTGACAAAGTACCCTCTGAAAGTCTGCTAGAAGATGTGAATGCAGCCCTACATACTATCCCTACTAAAGCCATAACCGAGACCAATGAGCTGATGTACGCCACAGCAACAGTGATCGCTAGAGATGCTTGGCTATAAGATGAACACCACAAGCCACAAAGAGCATTACCCCCATGGAGGAGAAGGTTAGAGGCCAAGATCAAGGCAACACTGAAGAGAGGTTAGTCAGCTCTCAGAGCTACAGAAAGGTGTAAGGAAGGGGTTACCTAAGAAATACAACAAGCTGTCGATACCTGAGGCTCTAGAGACTGCCAAACAAAGACTCACCGCCCTGGCCACCCGCCTAAAGAGATACAAGGGAGAAGCAGAAGCAAGGAGAATAAACCGGATGTTCTCCACCGAACCATCCAAAGTGTACTCTCAGTGGCAGGGTAATAACACAAGATCAGATCCACCCAGGGCTGAGACTGAACAGTACTGGAAGAACATATGGGAGAAAGAGGCATCCCACAACACCAATGCTCAGTGGCTAGTGGATCTAAGAACAGATCACAGCAATCTCCCAGAACAAGAACCAGTAACCATTACAACGGCAGACATCCAAGAAAGAGTGGCAGGTATGAAGAGCTGGACAGCACCAGGCCCTGACATGATCCACACCTACTGGCTGAAGAAACTAACTGCACTCCATGAACGCCTGGCAGTACAAATGAACCAACTGCTGATGGATGGGACCCACCCAGAATGGTTAACCCAAGGACGGACAATCCTGATCATGAAGGATCCCCAGAAGGGAACAATCCCATCCAACTACCGCCAATAACCTGCCTCTGCACAACATGGAAGCTCCTGTCAGGCATCATAGCTGCTAAGATGAGTAGGCACATGGCTCAATACATGCACAGGGCCCAGAAGGGAATAGGCAGTAACACCAGAGGAGCCAAGCACCAGCTACTGGTGGATAGAGCAGTCACTCGAGACTGCAAGACCAGACAGACCAATCTGTGCACTGCCTGGATTGACTACAAGAAAGCCTACGACTCAATGCCACACACATGGATACTGGAATGCTTGGAGATGTACAAGATCAACAGGACACTAACAGCCTTCATCAAGAACTCAATGAAGCTGTGGAAAACAAGTCTGGAAGCCAACTCAAAGCCAATTGCACAAGTCACCATCAAGTGCGGCATATACCAAGGCGACGACTATCCCCGCTGCTGTTCTGCATAGGCCTGAACCCCTCAGCCAGATCATCACAAAGACTGGCTACGGATACCGATTCCAGCTGAACAATCATCAGTCACCTCCTCTACATGGATGACATCAAGCTGTATGCCAGAAATGAGCGAGACATCGACTCACTGATCCACACTACCAGGATCTACAGCAACGACATTGGAATGTCGCTCGGACTGGACAAGTGTGGTCGCATGGTATCAAAAGAGGGAAGATGATCAGAACCGAGGGGTTGAACTACCAGAAGGCCACATCGCAGATGTTCAGGACAGCTACAAATACCTTGGGGTGCCACAGGCTAATGGTAACCATGAGGAGGCAGCAAGGAAGACCGCCACAGCCAAATACCTACAAAGAGTGAGGCAGGTCCTGAAAAGCCAGCTGAATGGGAAAACAAGATCCGAGCCATCAACACATACGCCCTGCCAGTCATCAGATACCCCGCTGGTATAATAAACTGGCCAAAGGAGGAGATAGAGGCTACTGACATCAAGACAAGAAAGCTCCTCACAATGCATGGAGGGTTTCACCCCAAATCCAGCACCCTGAGACTGTACACCAAGCTGTAGCTAGGGAGGCCGAGGGCTAGTGAGTGTCAAGACCACTGTCCAGGATGAAACAACGAAGATCCAGGAGTACATCAGGAAGATGGCCCCCAAAGATGAAGGGCTTAGTGAATACCTCAGGCAGCAGAAACCCGAAGGTGAGGACAAGGAAGATGAAGAACCGTCATGGAGGGACAAGCCGCTACACGGCGTGTACCACAGACAAATAGAAGAAGTGGCTGATATCAAGAAATCCTACCAGTGGCTGGAAAAGGCTGGACTGAAGGACAGCACAGAAGCACTAATCATGGCGGCACAAGAACAGGCACTCAGTACAAGATCAATAGAGGCTGGGGTCTACCACACCAGGCAGGACCCCAGGTGCAGACTGTGCAAGGATGCCCCTGAGACAGTGCAGCACATAACAGCAGGGTGTAAGATGCAGGCAGGAAGTGCGTACATGGAACGCCATAACCAGGTAGCTGTCATAGTGTACAGGAACATCTGCCACGAAGTATGGGCTGGAAGTCCCAAGGTCAAAATGGAAGACACCTCCTAAGGTAGTTGAGAATGACCGAGCTAAGATCCTGTGGGACTTCAAGATCCAGACTGACAAACTGGTGATGGCTAACCAACCAGACATCGTGGTTGATCGACAAACAGCAGAAGAAGGCAGTAGTGATAGATGTGGCAATACCAAGCGACAGCAACATCAGGAAGAAGGAACACGAGAAGCTTGAGAAATACCAAGGGCTGAAAGAGGAGCTAGAAAAGATGTGGAAAGTAAGAGCAACAGTGGTGCCAGTGGTAATCGGAGCACTGGGGGCTGTGACCCCAAACTGGGAGAGTGGCTACAGCAGATTCCAGGTAAAACATCAGAGGTCTCTGTCCAGAAGAGTGCAGTCCTAGGAACAGCTAAGATACTGCGCAGAACCCTCAAACTCCCAGGCCTCTGGTAGAGGACCCGAGCTTGAGGATGACACATACCACCCCACAAGGGGTGAGAAGGGGATTTTAAAAAAAAATTTTTTTATGTATGTATATATATGTGTATATATATACATATATATATATATGTATGTATATATATATATGTGTATATATATGTATGTGTGTATATATATGTATATATATGTATATATGTATATATATATATATGTATATAATTGAGCCTCGGCTGCAGGTGAGGGGATGGGTGGTGGGAAACATATCTCAAGAGAAGTACTACAGGCGAGTGTGGGTGCTCGTTTGCAGAGCTCAGCATCTACATTGAG